>CM041294.1:178505784-178638884 GCA_023052935.1 Piezodorus guildinii
CCCTTTCGGCGGGACTTTTCACGATCGCAATACTTTCCCTTACTATATAAAGTAATTAAATATGTAAAGTAAGTGAAAGTAAAAATCCACCGCCAACATACACCTTCTGCAGCTCCATCCATTCAATACAGCACATCTTTGAGGAGTGCACTCATTATATAGGCATTATCACCAAAGTTGGTATGACTCCTAACTTAAGCAGTATTTTAAAAAATAACAAAACATCAATAGCAATGGTTATAAATTTTTTTAAAGTAAACCAGCTCCTATCTCAACTACAACATTTGTGTCTGATTTTATTTTTTATTCCCATTGCCATTTAAATTTCCTATCTTTATAACATTATTCGATTTTCATTCATATTAGTTATCATTATAATTAGCTCTTTTCTTCTTATTATTTTATTTAGGTTCAAATAGAACTCCTTTTTCCCAAATTTATTATATTTAAGTAAATTGTTAGGAGTTGATGACTTCAAAGTTTTACGCCTCTAAGCATAAACAAACAACAAACAAACTTGCAATTTCTTTTATATATCATCTTTGTAAGTTTCTCTTCTTACTCTCTTACAAAATTAACTTATTCTACATATCATATTTTTACTTTCACTTACTATATATAGTTATGGACAGCATTGCGATCGTGAAAATTTTCGAATTCCAGTTTTTAACGGAAATACACATTTTAGGGTCCCCTGAGTCCAAATAACCAATTCCCACAAAACGGTAAGTCCTATGAAACTGAAATTTCATTTTTAAGACAAATATACGCCCGAGACGTTCCAAAACCTTTTTCGTCAAAATGAGCTTACCAGAAGAGCCACTTTATACCATGCGTTTTGCACCTTTTTCCGATTTTCTTGAAAAAGGTTCCGACGATTTTGATTAAAACCGCTATATCGATGTAAAATTTAATGAGCTTTAACATCATTTAGGTTTCATTTGGATTAAAATGGTTTGAAAGGGCTTAAATGCCGAAATTTTAAATTGTCTACCCCTAAAGTACCTTTAATTTTGTAGATTCTATAAAAATAACTATATTATCTTGTTACCACTGGTAAAAAACAGTTAAATATGCAATTTTAGCAAATTTGAAAAGCAACTGAAGGAGAAAACTGAAAAAAAATTTTGTTTTTGAATATTAAAACAGTAATATACATGTATGATATACCGTTGGAAAGCTAATGATTTTAGAAAAAATATTATCGCGTACACAAGCTTTTAAAAGTTAATAGAGAGTGATAAAAACCCGATAATACTAAGCAATAGTTTTAGATAATAATACAATCGATTTTTTTTTTTTAAACACATGTTTCCATAGAAATTCCATTTAATCAATTCTTTAATGGTCCCAATCATTTTTATCTCTGTTTTTGAAAATTCTTTAATTTATGGAGGTAAATAAAAGTCGTGTTGCCCGCACCAGATTTTTTTTTTTTTTAGATGTACTGTTTTGTGCAACTGGTTGTTATATATTTTTATTGCCCTGAAGATGGCTTAAAATGGAGGCTAAACGTAGGCACAAATAAATTAAGCATTTAATTAAGTGTTTTGATGACTGCCCTAATTAACTATTTAAAAAAATCATACTGTGAAGCCTTTTCTTCTCTCCTCTGACTGAAGGATCAGATGCAGACACTGAGCCCACTATAAATTACACTTTCTTTTTCGAGAAGTGATCTTGAGTATCGGAGTGGCAGGGGCTCCAAGAATGTGATGAATGGGAGGTCATTTCCTTGGAGTCATTAAGTTCTTTCGTTAGGAGCCGCCAGAGGATCCTGTGTTAGGGGAGAAATGAGGGGTGCTGCCATCTGTAGGCTGTACTCCGCCGGCTGTTACATATGTAGCAGTCCTTATGTCGGGGCCATGCATACAGATCCATATCTCTGTCTACATCTCCTTACCATATCCCCATAAATATCTAAGTGATTTATTTTATCTCTCTTCCTCGAATAAGGAACAGCTTTTTCGAAAGTCGAAGAAATCTTCATGTTCAAAATTGTATACATTTTTACTTTCACTTACTATATATAGTAAGGAAAAGTATTGCAACCGTGAAAATTTTCCAATTCCAATTTTCAACGGAAATAAACATTTTAGGGACCCCTGAGTCCAAATAACCAAGTCCCGCAAAAAAGTCTGTGTGTAACTCCCGGGCGTAAACGGTGAGTCCTATGAAACTGAAATTTCATATTTGAGACAACTATACGCCCGAGATGTTACAGCAACTTCTTCATCAAAATTGGCTAACCAAAAGGGCCACTTTACACCATGCATTTTGTATTGGGTTGATGCAAAATTAATGCAGGTTTCCTCTATTGCAATATCTTAATTCCAATTGTGTAAACAAAGCTAATCCTAACATTGATCATTATTATACCAAAACAAACCTTATCTAATACCCTCTCTTTCACCATGAATTTGTTTAGTAAAATCGTTTTGTTCAGTGTGTTCAAAGGTCTTGAATCGAAAATGTCAAAGTGCGATTTTCGTCAAATTTATTTTTACGAATTTAAATTAGGGCGCAACGCTGCGCAAACGGCTCGTAATATTAATGAAGTGTGGGGTCAGGGGGCTATTAATGAATGCACGGTGCAGCGTTGGTTCCAGAAGTTTCGCAGAGGAGATTTCGACCTCGAAGACAAGGAAGGTCGGGGCCGTCATCTTGCTCTGGACAACGACCAGCTGAGGTCAAAAGTGGAATAAGACCCAACCAAAACCACACGAGAAATGACGGCGGAACTCAGAACTCAAAAATTGCAACGTCTTTGCCCAGCATTGATGAATCGGAAGGGGCCGATCCTGCTCCACGATAACGCCAGACCACACGTTGCACAACCAACGCTTCGACGACTGCACGAGTTGGGCTACGAAGTTCTCCAACATCCGCCTTATTCACCTGACCTCTCTCCTACAGACTTCCACTTTTTCAGGCATCTGGACAACTTTTTGAGGGAGAAAAATTTTCAAAACCAGGACGACATTGAAAATTCTTTTCGTGATTTCATTGAGTCCAGGGATTCGGATTTTTTTTCTGGTGGAATAAGAAAGCTTGTTGAACGTTGGCAAAAGTGCATTGATTCAGATGGAAATTATTTTGATTAAATATATATGGTTAAAGTAAAGATATGGCGTATTTACAATACCTACTAAAAACCTGCATTAATTTTGCATCAACCCAATACCTTTTTTCGATTTTCACAAAAACGGTTCCGACGATTTTGTTTAAACTCGCTATATCGATGTAAAATTTCATGGGCTTTGATATCATGTAGGTTTTATTGTGATTAAAATGGTCTGACAGGGCTTAAATCAAGATATTTTAAATTTTCTTTCTCTAAAGTACCTTTAATTTTGTTGATTCTATAAAAAATAACTATATTATCTTGTTACCACTAATGAAAAACATGTAAATATATAAATTGAATGAATTCGATACCCAACTAAAGGAGAAAACTGAATATACATATTTTTTATGCATTTTTTTGTTTTTGAACATAAGACACTAATATACATGTATGATATACTGTTGGAAAGCTAAAGATTTTAGAAAAAATATTATCTCATACACAAGCTTTTAAAAGTTAATAGAGAGTGATGAAAAGCGGATAAAATTAACTGATTGTTTTAGATAATAACATAATAGATTATTTAACAAAACACATGTTTCTATAGAAAATCAATTTCATGAATTCTTTTAACTAATTTCATCTCTAACGGTATTTAAAAATTTCAATTGATTTTAACAAGGGTGGTAAGTGAAAGTTGTGTATTGCACCCACCAGTTTTATATAGAAAGAAAACCAAATTAATTATAAATACACGGTTTTTCTCTTTCAATCTCTAAAAATATATTGTATGCAGAAAACAGTTTTTAAATAGGATCACTGACTTACGTAGAAGGGTTTGTGTGTGTGTGTGTGTGTGTGTGTGTGTGTGTGTTAACTCCAGTTCAATGACGAAAAGTCTAATGAAACTGATACTTCATATTTGAGACAACTATACGTCTGAGATATTATAGGAACTTTTTCTTCAAAATTAGCTAACCACAAGAGCAAATTTATATCGCGAATTAGGCACCTTTTCACGATTTTCTCCAAAATATTTCTAACAATTTTGATTAAACTCTCTATATCAATGTAATATATAATGGGCTTTGACATCATGTAGCTTAAATTCTTATTAAAATAGTCTAACAGGGCTTAAATGCCAATATATTTAAATTTCTTCATCTACCTTACCTTCTTACAAGTACCATTGATTTTGTAGATTCTTTAAAAAAAAAACATATCAACTTGTTACCATTGATAAAAAACAGGTAAGTGTATAAGTTGAACGAATTCGACGTCGAACCGTAGGAGAAAACTGCCAAAATATTTTTTCAATCCATTTTTTTTGTTTATGAACATAAGAATAGTAATATAAACGTACATGTATAATACACTGCAGGAAAGCTAAAGATTTAATAAAAAATATTATTTTATACACAAGCTAGTAAAATTTAGTAATGATTGGTGAAAAGACGATAAAACTAACTGATTATTTTATTTATTTTTTTTTATATATTTATTTATTTGAATTTATAACTGTATAACAAGTAATACAACAAGTAAATTTGAATGAAATATAAAAAGGCATGAAACACATGTAGAGAAGCTTCTCAATGGAAGAACTCTAAAAATATTCTAAACTAGAAGCTCCCGGGGCCATCTCCTAATTATTTTAGATAATAATAAAATAGATTTTTTAATAGAACATATCCTTTTATAGAAATTCAATTAATTTCACTCATTTTTATCTCTAACTGTATTTGACAATTCTTTAGTCCATTTTTACAACTGAGCCAAGTGAAAGTCGTGTGTTTCTCGCGCCAGATATTTTTTTACTATAACTATTTAAAAGTTCTTATAGTTATTTTAACAATTAAGGTGTTAGACGCCCTGTGCTTCGCCCAATAGACTTTTTAATTATTGAGTAAGAATACATAACATGAAAAATGTCTTATGAAAAAACTATCCACATATATCAACTCTATAAAAATTATATAAATCGTAGTAATAATATTTATATTATTATAATTATAAATTAGTCAGTACTTTTAAATTAATTTGATTCTAAAGATGTTCTTTGAATATTTTAAAAACACATTTATGCTCTCAATTCATATTTATATGCAATTTCATGGACCCAAATAAAATAAATAGGAAGTCATAAGATGTAAATTTTGCGTTTAATATATTCATGAAAGTTGTACGCAAGCCGATAATATCAGTTAGTTAACTATAGATTAGTAATTACAGCTAAAACTGAACTCCGAACTTTAAGGAAGAGCCAATTTTCATCTTCCATCCCTAATTACCATTGCGTAATTTAGCAGGCAAAACCTTGACGCTTTTTACTACCTACAAAACCAATAAGTGAAAGAAAGTTTTATAAATCACCATCTTAAAAAAAAAAAAAAAAAAGAATGTCTAATATTTGTTCATTTTATTAATCTATTTGTTATAGAGAAATCCCTCTACTTGGCCATAGTTGGCTTCAACTCAAAATTATTACATACATTACGTATTAGATTCAATGAAAGAAAAAAAAAATCGAAATTACTACATACATTGCGTTTTACATACTACAAAAATCTGGTGCGGTCAACATCCGACTTCTATTTACTTCGGTTTGTAAAATTAAGTTAAGAACTATTGTATTTACTAAAGTGGAGTGTTAAAAATAGTTTAAAGAATTATATTCAGTTTCGTTGGGAACCAACGTTTTATATTAGATAATTTAACAATATAAAATCGTTATAAACAAAATCACTTATAGCTCCTCTTCTGTATTCTGTTTTACAGCTTTTTATAAAATGCAATTTTTTTTAGCTTTCCGTTGGAATATTTTATTATATTGGTATACTATTCTTACGTTCAGGACAAAAAAATTACCTAAAAAAATTTGATTACCCTTTTTTTCCTTTAAATGGTTAATTAAGATAAATCGAATTAGTTTAACAACGTTTATTTAACTTTTTTTATCAATGCTAATAAAATGGTCCGGTCAATTTTTGGAAATCTTTAAACCTTTTAAGATGGTTTGCCTATTTTTTTTAAATCTACGAAATCAACGGTACTTTACTGGAAGAAATTTTAAAATATCGGCATTTGAGGCTTTGTAGGAGTATTTAATCAGAAATTGGATCTAGGAAGTTTTTATATTTATTTTTTCTTTTATTTATTAATGGGGAATTATATCCTATATTTATGTTGATCTATGTTTAAAAAGAAACAGGTCTACTTTTGGTACTTAAATAAAAAAAATAAAAAAAATACAACCTGTACCTCTACAACTGATAAAGAGTCTTATGATCAGATCATATAGAGATGCTTAATGTCTCTAATCCAACGGCCGTGCAATGAGTTGATTAGGCCAAAATCACGCTCATCCGCCAGGTTTTTACCCATTTTCGGTACCCACTTAATTGAGTTTTGATCTTTCTCAGGAGGGTCTCCATACCCTAGGGTCGCCCTCTGACTGACATGGCAAAATAAATAATATTCAGCCTAAGCCGGGATTCGAACCTAGGACCTCGTGAACAGTAGTCTAGTGCTCTATTCCCTAGACTACGCAAAAAACATAATATTTTTTTTAAAATATTTATTTATTGAAATTTACAACTGTAATTTATATTACAACAAGTAAATATGCTAAAAGAAAAATCACATGAGACAGACTTGTAGAGGAGCAACCCAATGGAAGCACTCCAGTAACTATTTTAAACAAATAGGTCTTAAGGCCATCTTCTTTTCAGACGCCTCGGAGGATTATCAGGAATCGAAGAAGAAGCAAGGGTTGAAACTAGTGGGTTGGGGTGGGAATGGAGTTTGTCATAGAAGGATTGATATCTATTTCGACCAAATCAGTAACATATGGAACATTTAGGTCTTTATGGATGATTTTATTTGTGACAAAGTAAGGAGCGTTGAGGATTTTACGAAGGATTTTGGATTGTAAGGATTGAATACGGGGAGAATTCGATGGTTTAGTCGAGCCCCAAAGCTCAACTCCTTAAGTCCATATAGGCCTAATTATAGTCATGTAGAGGAGTCTTTTGTAGTGGGAGGTTAGAGCGTTTGTCAAGTAAGTGTTGAAGTAATCGAAATCGGCGAGCAGTTTCTTGTCGTTTCAGTCTTGTGTGCGGATTCCATGTGAGACGTTTGTCAAGGAGGATAGGTAGCGGATCTGTTCAGCCGGAACAAGCGGAATATTATTAAAGGAAACAGTAGGACAGGATGTCATTGGTTTAAACATAATATTTAAATAAAATAAAATGAATTATCATGTGAAAAAGCTACCCAGTGGTGCAAGTAGCACTTCAATGTTTGTCTTATAAACAGGTCTTCAGGCCACCGTATTTTTAGGAGGAAAATAATTCCTGATAATCCTCCGAGGCGCCTGAAAAGGAGAAGGCCTGTGGCCTTCTAGTTTAGAATATTTTTAGGGTGCAATGGGAAGCTTCTCTACATATATTTTATGTCATTGTTTTGTATTACTGTTACATATACTTGAAGTTTTTTTTTTTTAAGACAGTTGTAAATACTAATAAAAATGTTGAACTGAATATATTTCTTTTAAATTTTTTCCGTGAAAGTCAGTTGTTGTCCACACCAGATTTAAAAAATACATTATTTGGCTCTCTAAAACATAAAATCAAATCTATAGGGCTTTTCATGAAGAACACAAATAATTAATTAATTTTATAGAATTGCTTTTATTAATGCTAATTTATGCAAAATTATATTCACTACGTTAGTACACTGGTACATATTACAAATATGTAAATCCGCAGTTATAAATTATTGTATCATTAAGCATTCGAAAATGTATCCAACTCAGTATTGATAAATTAGTTTTCTAAACGCCAGATCCCAGAAAACAAATAAATATGGCTATTGTTACATTCTCAAACGGAGGTTTCGCTGAAAATCGGTTCGGAAAATTATTATTGAATGTGGAATAACTCAGAATAGACTGTAATTCTGGGAATATGTTAATTGAAGAGGGGATAGAAATCGATGCCGAATGTGCTGGGGAGGAGGGATGGGGAGGCTGGCTAAGTTGTTCATGATTTCAACAGCACCATAAATTTCCCGGGGGACGCATTACAGTTTTCCGGCCCAAATCAACCCCTTTCCACCGAAAATGAAATGCCGACTAGTTCGAAGGCAGTGGTAAAAGGGCGTATTTTCAAAAGGCTTTCAACTTTTTCAATTTAAAACCGGTCGGAGTGTATACGCGCCCTAAAAGTAATATAAAAATGATTAGGATAAAACATTTTCACAAACAATTTCAATAAATTCCGAGAATGGAGGATGTTTTATTTTAATAAAGTTATTTCAAATACAAAAAAAAAAAAAAAGAAAGCGAGTCACGGAACAAAGAACATATGTATTCTTTTCATCTAACATTAATTTAGTTTTTCATGTTCATTAACTCTCCTATTGAGAGTTTTTACATTTTATTTTTCATTTCATTTCATCATAAAATTGTATTGGGTTGTTTCACATGAAATGTCCGTTTTTATAGTTTCTGAAATACATAAAGGATTTTGCAGGTCTCTGTTGTTTTCTTCCGAATGCTTACATATTTAAAGTAAACAGTTACTAATCCTCTACCTGTGTATTATAAACATTAGCTTCCCAATCAATTACCCCCTTTTTAGTATACCTCCAAATATGAACATGGAAACACGCGATTTTCGAGTAATATTTTTGTAAGAGTTTAAAGGCGTTCGGGGAAAGGAGTGTTAATGAACGAACCATTCGCCGTTGGTTTGCTAAGTTTTCAGCTGGGGATACCGACTTGGAAAACTTGCCCCGAGGAAGACATCCGTCCGTAATAGACAACGATGTCCTCAAACATACAGTAGAAGGAAACCCCTATCAAACAGTTAAAGGACTCTCAGCACAACTAATTAGTGCATCTACCGTTTCCAGACATTTAAAGTGTATTGGGAAAGTATAAAAGCTCGATACAGGGGTACCTCATGATCTCACTGAGCGGCAGCAAGACCCCATGTTTCAAAACATACCGTGCAAAAATTGAAAGAACTGGGCTACGAAGTTCTTCCGCACCCATCAAATTCTCCCGACTTGTCTCCAACAGATTACAACCTGTTCAGGAATTTAGACAACTACGTCAAAGGAAAACTTTTTGGAAATGATGATCAAGCGAAAAGTGCGTTTTCAGATTTTGTTTCACTTCAAAGCTCAGAGTTTTTCAGTTTGGGGATAAAATAGTTGGTGTCACGTTGGGAAAATGTGTAGAAAAAGAAGGTAAATACTTCGAATAAAATTATCTTGTTTTCATATCGTATTTTTAATAAAATCCTTTACCTTGAAAACGGACATTTCATGTGACACAACCCAATATATATATACAATACTAGTGACCCATTGCTGCTTCACACTGCTGAACTTTGCATACAGTGTCATTTACGTTCAAAAAAGCACTGTTTGACCGATTTAGATTTATCACTTTGGGATCATCAGCTCATCATAAATTAGGAATATTCATAAGTTTATTGTATTATAGCAGCTTATTAACTTGTACGACGTTTTTTGTTGTCTTTCAACAATTCCAAAATCTTCTACATTTCAAAGGAATATTATTCGTTGATAATACAACTCACAATTCAGATGCCTTAATTACTGTAATTTAATTTAGCCATTTAAAGAAAAACCTATAAACGAGGAGAGATATATGATATATCTACCATGTGAAGATTATAAATATTTTTCTAAGAGAATTTTCTATTTTTGATATATTTTCTGATTTTTTTCGTTATTTTAGTTTTGGATCAATTCATAAAAAGACCGACCTGACCACACACTCTATCCGAGTCTTTCAGCATTTCTATTAACTCGTCCTGGGTACTTGATATCAACACTATGTTGTCTGAAAAATTTAGATGATTTAATTTGTTTCCGTTGATACTATTATTATAACTGATAATATTATTAATATAACTATTAATATTATTAATATAACTTGCCATTCCGCATTCCTTTGAGCAAATTCTAGAACCGCTGCTATAAAGAGAGTAGGAGAGAGAGGGTGAATATTATATATTATTTTTTTTTTTTTTGAAAAGATCTTTTTAGAAACTAAAAAAAAAATCTGAACTAAACACAGAGGTAAAATAAATTTTAAAAGTTTAATGTATTGGTATAATTTTGGAACGGAGATATTGGCGATCGGGCGGCCAAAAACCCTTGGAGCGGCTTTTAATATCCGAAGGACAAAGGATGTTATTCCTTTTGACTATAATAACAAGGGCTAACGGGCACGGCGAGGCCCAACGGTTTTTTTTTTCAGGTGGGCGCTCGGCGTTGGCAGGGCCCTGAAAGGGAATACGAAATGGAGCCGCAAAAACTGCCCCTTGCCCTCCAGCAAGGGTTTACATTGCCCTATCGTCCTTCGTGTTCCAGCTCCAGTTAAGTGGCTTTGTCCCAGCCAGTGTTTTTGACAGTAGACATTAATATAGTTCTCAGTCAAGAGCTTAACACATAATATTCAAATGTGTACCATATATATTACACCATTTCTGTACAACTAATATATAATTTGTACATAGATGGCTTTACAGAGATAAGAATTGATGGAAGAGGGAAATGAAATCCCTCTTACAATAGCTGCTCTGAAAAAATCTAGTAAGCCTAACATATTTATACCAGTAGACATTCAAATACCTCGTTTCTTGCCCAAAGTCGCGGGATTAAACCGGGCAGGTAGCAAGAGTAAAAAAGTTATAAAAATCCTTCGCGGGGGACGTGAAAAGGTGGCATCGAAACCTTGGGATGTCTTAAACTCGTTAAACACTATTCTAACTAAACCTGGATTAAAAAATATAGTATACCATAGCAGCATAAGATTAAGCACAGAAGCATATAGTGACGTTTAATGGAATCAAATTTGAAGGATGTTTATTTATTTAACGCCACTTTATGCTTCTGTGGCTAATCGGACGATGCTAAAGTGAGAGTCCTAAATTTTGCCTATCCAGGTTTTATTAGGATAGGGATCTTTAACGAGTACATGACATCGTACAGGCTCGGGACCATATTCGCCACCTCCCAAGGACGGCATAACTAAGGATATTTTACTCCCATTAAAAAATTCTAGGGCCACCTGCGCGTTTGAGCCCGAGACCTAGGAAACCGGACATAAGAGGCTGTTATGGAAACCACTATGCTACAGATAATCCCATATTTAAAGGTTTAAGGTCCCATTAGTCCATGTGTGTATGCCAATTCTAGCACGAAAAATGAAAATTAAAATTTCACCCTTAAGACGAAAAATACACCTGAGATGTTACACCAACTTTTTCATCAAGATGATCTAACCGGAAGAGCTACTTTATACCATGCATTTTTCAAAAACGACACTTACGATTTTGAGTAAACTCGATATATCTATTTTGAATATTACTGGTATATCATTATTAATGGAATGGGTTTACTCATCAATAGATTATTGTAATTGTTATTATTAATATGTATATTATCTCCTATTACAAAAGATGCCGCCCTCTACCTCCGAAGGGACTTTAGCCCAAGACACTTTTGCACATACCTGAACCTCTACAGGAAGTACTTGGACATAATGGGTACTAAGTGATCCATATGTTCCTCCATTTGATCTCTGCCGCCTTTCATCCATCCCCTCTACTATTCCTTCATATATGCATCCCCCAAATCCTAGGGCCAGAGCACTCCGGTCAAGATGTTATTACTGTAAAGGTGTAATATATTATATTATTAAGAAGTTTATGTTTCTGTTTCCATAGTGATTAAATATACAAAAGTTTATACAAATGTGAACTGTACACCCTAGATGTTACAGCAACTTTTTCATGAAAATTAGCTTACCAGAAGACCCCCTTTATAACCAACATTTTGCAAAATTTTACCGTTTTATTAAAAACGGATCAAACAATTTTGATTGATTAAGCTAGTTAGGTCGTTGTAAAATATAATGGGATATGATATGTAGATTTTACTTTGATTGAAATAATCTGACAGAGCTGCAGTGATAAAATTTTTAATTTTCTTTCTCTAAACTACCTCAAATTTTATGTATTCTATAAAAATAAATGAATGAACTTGACATTCGACTAAAGGAGAAAAGAGAAAAAATATTTTTATGATGCTATTTTGTGTTTTATTTGAACATACGAAGAGTAATGTAGATGTATAATGTACCGTTGGAAAACTAACTATTTTATAAAAAATATCATCTTATAATTAAGATGGTAAAATTTAATGAAGAGTGATGAAAAGCCGATAAAAAAAAAATTGTATATAATAATAAAATAAGTTATTTAATAAAGCACAGGTTTTCATCGAAATTTAACGTAAATAATTCTTTAACCTATTTTCATTTCTGTATTTGAAAATTATTAAATTTATTTTAACAAAGTGAAAGTCGTGTGTTACGCACGTCAGATGTTTTCTACACTAGACAACTGGACCAAAAGGGAATAAATACCACACAATGTCGCGGTTGCATTAGGAAACGATGGGAATAGAATTGACCAATTAATGTGCCTCCTTTCTGAAATGGACTTTTATAAGAGGATTTGACCACTTACTTTATCTTTATTTAGTTCCATTTTTCTTTATTTATTTTTATTATTATTTATTTTTTCATCCTTGAATATCGTCTACTAATATAACTTAATATATATATAAAGCAGAAGGGCCCCCCTCTTCGTTGCAAGGCAAATCTATTGAGGCTGGAATAATCGATCTTTAAAAGTGTTTGATAATAAAAAAAAAACATGTGTTAATGTTTTTGGTAAGAGAATAGAGGTTATAACCTGTTCTCGGAGTGTAAATACGTCCTTTTATTTGTTAATTTATTTGTTCAATAAATATTGTGTGTAAAACTTGTTAGTCTTTACACCGACCTGCCAAATATGTTTATTTTTTACTAACGCTCTCATATTTATTTTCATTATAGATTATTCTTATTCTTATTATCTGTTTTAATTAATATTATTATTTAATATTCCAAAAAAAACAAAACATAAAAACATTGTACGAAAAAAACAATGAACATTTATTATGTATTATCTGTATGTATATATACATGTATTATAGATGTATTACTTATTATGTATATCATTATTTTCTATTTTGTATTATTATTTGTTCATTATGTATTTAGTTATTGTGTATTATTATTATTTGTATTAGTTCATTTTTTATTTTAATTAATATTATTAACTAATATTTCAACTAAAACCACAATGGTTTGTTTTCAAAAAAGTGTATCTTATAGTGAGTTAGATATTATATGTCTAAGTGTATCTTATAGTGAGTGTATCTTGTACTGATGACCAAGATGTTTTGTGCCAATAAATAAATCAAAAAACAAAAAAAAAAAAGCCAGATGTTTTCTTTAAATATTGTATAAAAGCGAATTAAAAGTATTATTCTTATTGTCCCTACTGAAACAAATCGTAATGTTAGTAAATAAAAATTGGTTATTTTCCAAAACAAAATACTAAGAGAATATTGTAAGATACTAGCAAGAAAAGATATTATTTTGTCATAATAACACATTCAACTGATTGTACATATAGAGATGAAATTTCTTAACCTTCTTTCCTATAGGCTTAGATAAAATGTAAAATTATTATCCAATATGTTTTACGATTATATAATTCTGTAATAGACTCTATCTCAATACCTCAAACAAAAGGCCTTTCTGTTGATTTTATATAAACATTACCCTTCGGAAGCTATATAAAAAAAGATTAGAACCACGTTTTTATTGAAAATGGACGAAAGAAAATATTCTGCCTGAGCTGGCATTATTCCCAGCGATAAATCCTTTCTCTACTTCACATTAGCTTGGGCCTTTTTATAGGCCCCTGCTTCGATCGTAAACTCTTACTAAGTCGTTAAAATAAAACTAGTTTCATTTTTTTTTTCTTTTATGTTTCATGGCAAATTTATTTTTTCTTCAGATAATTCATAGATTTTTATTTTACAGAGACTTTGATTTGCCAAAGCATTTAAATGCACTGATATATATATATATATATATATATATGTGTGTGTGTATGGAAGTATATATTTACTGTACAAAATTGTTATTCTTAGGGGACATAATCTAAGAATAGAGTTATTTTTATTATTATATATAATCATCTAGAAATGGGCAAGAATTAATTGTGACGTAGATTTCCAAAAAGACATTTTTAACGATTTTCGTGGTTCTTGTAAAATTTCCTGGAACGGATATAGTACCTTTTGGAAAACAACGTAACAATTATTGATGTTAATATACAACTTATGTAACACGTAGAAGGGGCTTATATAATTTATAAAGATATACAATTTGGTTTGAGCTGTAAGACGCTATCTGATGATATATATATATATATATATATTATATATATATATATATATATATATATATATATATATATATCAGTGCATTTTGAATTATGTTCAAAATGGCTTTGGCTGAAAAGATGGAAGGAACATATAATATATATATATATATATATATATATATATATATTATATATATATATATATATATATATATATAAATAAAAATATATATATTTTATATATGTTCCTTCCATCTTTTCAGCCAAAGCCATTTTGAACATAATTCTATCAACATTATGGTTAAAATAATATATTAGAGCCCTTAGCTCAAATTCTTATGTCCGCCATAAGTAAAATAAACAATAGTCATGTGTTGTATACTTGCGGATAATAAGAAATTTCGTTGAGTTATTTTTGAAGATAAACAAAAATGTTATTGGAGTTTTCTAACCAAGAAACCTGGAATAAGTTTAAAAAATAAAACAAAAACAAAAAAAAATTTACCTACAAATACGTCTATAACTCAGTTATTTTTTAAGATAGAACAAAATTGTATTGGTTTTAAGGATAAGAACAAAACAAAAAAAAAAATGATATTTATCTATCTGGCAATCTATGTTGTCGGCGGCTGCCACTGGAGGAAACTCCTAGGGGTCTCTGTTGTTAGAGACCGATGGGGAAACCAGGGGGGGGGCCTTTGGAGAATCCAAGGGGGGAAAGTACACGTCCTTTGTACTTTTGCTGACAAAGGCTTATTAATATATTAATTATTCAATTATATATTTAGAGCCCTCAGCATCCTCAATGCATTACAAACGTAAACAATAAATTGAAGAGTTGGTTATTTTTTTTCTGTTGACAATCCTTATTGTTGAAGAAGCGACGTATTCATTGGAATCATTATACTATACTATGACAGCAACTAAGGATATTTTCAGAAAACTTCTTAGAAAAATAACTTACTAATAATCCGGAAGGTCGGGATGGCTACTTCCTCCGGGGATAGTAATTTATATCATCCTGTCGATAACAATTTTATGTTGGAGCATGTTTACCAGCCCTCCACTTACTGCCCATAACCAGCGCGGCTTATGTAAATGCAGGAGCCGCTGGGATATATCCTTACAGTTATGTCCTGAGGAAGGCATTGAATAGGAATTACTCGTGATGTTTATGGAGCTTCCCTCCTTGGACCTCCTCACTTACTCCTAACTCCAAACAGCTTCTACTCACGAGGATGCAAATTCTATTTCCTGGCCACTTGCTGGGCCCGCCACTCCGGCTTATTGCTATTTGATGCGCACTTTATCGAAATGGCAGCCTTCCATTTTACTATCTTAGCCCTGATGGATAGCCTCTCTATTTACGTCGAAGGATTTTCAGGAGAGCTTTAATGGAACCAGAATTGTTGGGACCAGCGGGGTTGTCCTAGAGATTTCCTTACGCTATGCCTGGTAGTTAAGCTGATTCAAGGATTTGTTTCTTAAAATTAATTTATGTATAGCCGAATAGATAAGTTGTTGATCGTAGAAACAAAGAAATAAGTAATTTATAAAATGCTTTATATGTAAATCTGATACAAGGTATTAGGTAAAACTAAGTAGGTAATAACAAAAACAATAAGGTAAGTAATCAGTTTTAGATCCACACCATTCCAACTGTACAGAACATATGTTTTTTTCTTATTATCCTGATCAATGAATACTTGATACAAACATTTGTTCAAGGTATGTGAGGAATTTAGAATAGATAATTATTCTGGTGTAAGTGGCGTTAACAAGAACATCGTCCAAACCTTTCGCGGGTACTCATACTTTTACATTTATTCTGTAAATAATAATTTTTTTTATCATAATTTCTTAAGTTAATTGGGGTTGCAGTCGTAAAAACTAAAAAAATAAATAAAAAAAGTTTGCTAGAATATACAAAGTCTATATAAAGCCAAATTCTATATTACCACAGAATTTCTTAATTTGTCATTAGGCTAGCGCGCTAGTCTCACATCCTAAAGCTTATGAGTTCGAATCCCAGTCCCGGCAGAACTTTTATAAGGATGTAACTAAATAGGAATTCACTCAAACCTCTTCCCTGAATATGTGAGACCCGTCAGCCAAATGGTGGCCACTCACAAAATTAGGCGTAGGGAGTGATGACCCTACACTACAAAATGCATCGAGAAATGTGAGTGTTATCTCCCAGAAGATTACCCCGCGAGGCACAGGGCCTACACGACCTGTCGCGCCACTGGTGAAAGGAGAATCATCCTCTTTCAACGCGTAAGTATTTTATATTTAATTTAAATGCCCCATACCTTTTTACTTACCCACCCCTAACATCTTATCTTTTCCAACATATCGTTTTTGTTTTTGTTTTTCACAGAGAGATATTTATACATACTTATTCACTTTTAAGTACAGGTAGTTACCGTTAAAGACTTTAAGCTCCTGAAACAGAAGTTCTATGTACATAAAGAAAGAAAAAAAAATGTAAATGAAAATTTATTATAAATGTTTATGTGTATATCAATAAAGACTATTATTATTACTTATTCACTATATTTCATATATCAATGTCCCACTTTTTAGGAAAGTGGAAATTTTGTACGCTATATATATATATATATATATATATATATATATATATATATATATATATATATATATATATATATATATATGTGTAACTTTTTTTCTGTACACACTGTATCTTTAAAAAAAAATGTTTTCATAGCATAATCTAATTATTTTATTAAATTATTAATATTATTCTCTTTCCCTTTGTCTTTAATTATTATAATTACTATTATATATTATAACTACTATTCTATTTTTTTTTCTAATTGTCCTTCTAATTTATATTACAATTTGTTTCTTTTGTTATTATCCTCATAGTAATTTTCTCTTAAATTACTTAATATTTAAAATTTCTATTTATAGTATTTTTTTTTCTTTATATCTTTATTTACACCTGTCAGAAGATGCCTGACAATCAGCAAATGTGTTGGACAAAAGTAAGATCAGACATGATAGGCATGGGGAAGTAAAGTGCCCAGCAGCACCCCTTCCAAGGCTTTAATCTAGCTGAGGAGGTCCCTCATCCAGCTTCGTTTTAGCCTTCTTCTGACCGGCATTTCAGCTATTGACATGTCGTTAATCAGTCTATTGTCGTGTCCGTTAAGTTTAATGTGAAAACGAGAATAGAGTGTTCGTATATGTTGGTCAACTGTTGGTTGCTGTAAGTCCGTATGTAGGGTTCTGTTGTTTACGTACCAAGGAGCTGTCGTTATCAGTCTTAAAATTTTGGATTGAAATGATTTGCAGTTTTTGTATGTGAGTCTTTTTTGCTGAACCAAAAATCTGTGAAGCGTAAGTCCATATTGGCTTAAGAAGGGATGTGTATGTATTCAGTTTCTGTCTAATTTTTAATTTTGATGATTTTGAAAAAAGAGAGTATAGTATTTTCAGTCGGTGGTTGAGAGTCAGTCTTTTCATCTTGACATGTGGGCCACAAGTCATCCTTTGATCGAGTGTTAGTCCTAGGTAATGTACAGAGTTGGTTTAAGGAATTTAGTTGTTGTCGATAAAAATTGGTGGGCAAGTGTTTTGTCGTTGTGTAAACGTTACGTGTTTTGATTTGTCGTGATTTAAACGAATCTTCCAAAGATTGTACCAATTTTGTAGTAGCATTAAATGATTTTGTAGAGTCAGTGAGGCGAGTATAGGATCGCCGTTTGATGTTAGAATTGCAGTATCGTCCGCGTAAGTAGCAATCAATGTGGTGGGGTGAGTTGGTATGTCATGTGTGTATACAATGTATAGGAGAGGAGCGAGTATCGATCCTTGCGGTACTCCTGCCAAGACTGGTCGGATTGAAGAAGTTTCTAAGCCCTGCCGAACATGTCTACACAATGTCTACTTACAGCCAACCATTTTCACATTATTAATTTGTTTCCATTGACACCTGTCATATGTGATGGCGTAACGGTTTGATCCTGTAGCGTAGTAGGCGTGATAAATGAAGAAGTACCAAGCAGTATCCCGCCCTAGGTTGATTTATATTTCCTTTTTAAATAAGGAGGTCCCTCACCCAACTTTTTTCCAGCCTTATACGGATTTTTTGAGGCATGTCGGTGTTAGCCAGAATAATAATATTTATTTATTTACAATATTAAAAATGTACATTTAGTACAATATAAGTTTTGTATTATGATAACAGTTTTTTTTTCATAATAACAGAGTTTAAATCATCGATCGAATTAGCTAAGCATAAATACAATATTTTGTTTTAGACAGTAGAAAAAAAAGCCTACACCATATAAAAACCTACACGGTATTGGTATGTATTTTATCAATGTATTAGTATGTTGTGAAAAGTTTGTATAGGGTCTGAATTAGTTAATTGAATGTAGAGATATGGTCAGTTGCTAACGTACCATCTGCGATGAGTAAGTCCAAAATTGGTTCCAAAAAGTATGTGGAAGTATTCAGTTTCAATTTTGAAAATCTTGATATTAATAAATATGTTGAGAAAGTTGTCGCCTTTTGTTTAGCGGTATCTGTCTATTCTTGATATGTAGGTCCCATGTCATTTTTCTGTCGAATGTCAAGCCGAGATATCTCTTTGGGTCTGTGGAATTAGCATGCTGAGAAGCAGGTTTTATGTCGGATAGAGGAAGTAATGGGTTGTGTATATATATATATATATATATATATATATATATATATATATATATATATATAAAATAAATACAACGAAACAACAAAAATATGATGCGCTCAACACACGACCTTTGTTGACCTCTCTTGTAGAAGTAATCGTATGCATTCAGGAAGCGTACACCGTAGATATTTATGGAAAATTTTTAATCTCATAAAACGTATTGGAAGTAAAAAAGGTGCTTATTTATATATATATATATATATATTATATATATATATTAGATTAAAAATGGCTTTATCAAAAAACAAACAAAAAAAAAGATTGATTTACTTCTGTTTTATTTTAATTTAATTAAAATAATCATACATCACAGCTAGCGTGTTGGCAACTTTTCTATTACCTTCTTTAGGATTGATGAACTCAGAAAACGCGTATTTCAATACCCTTTACTTATGAATGTTTTTTCCAATTAAGTACTGTTCTAGATGTCTAAAAAAAATTGTTTTTTATTTACCATATCCACATTTAAAAAATAGTCTCAACCATTTATAAACCTCAAACAAGTTAATAAATAGTTTAGAATAATTAATTACTATTTTAGTCTTTTTATTACTATACCATTAGGGTATTTTCCTAGTTATTCGATGTTTACGTTTCAGGTGTAGGATCAACCAACATACTTTAAGGTTTACCTAAAAATGATTTTTTTCAAGATGAATTTAATATATTAAAACGATTATTAGGATGTTTGAAGTTCTTTAATTTAGATTTAAAATATTAAAATAAAGAAGAAAGTCCTAAGCAAATCTCTGAACAGGAACAGTGAGTTTCTGCGATGTCAAGTTATTAAGAAATGCATATTTTTTAAACAAATTATTAAATAGGTTAGTTAACCAATATCACCTTCGGTTTAAAACACTTACACTAAATACATTATAAAACACTTATGAATATGCTAGGTTGATAAGTATATATATTATTTTTATTTTTTATGAAATAAAATAAATGACGTAGCAGATTTTTCCCCGAGTTCATTTGCAATTCAAATCCTCTTATATCTGACCCGAACAGTCAAGTGCTGACCAACTGCTCAAGATTAGGTCGATTAAAACTTTCATTGAATTTTATCTTGTTCATATTTCATCTAAAAGTTTTCAACCAATTCCTGTGTAAAGAGCTTTTTGTACGTTTTATCATTCTCAAAAGCTAAAATTAATTAATTTTCATTTATATTAGACAACAAAATAAAACTTTAATAAAAAATGTATTTTTTTTTACTGTTTTAATAAAGTATTTCAAGCACCAAGAAATTTTTAATGCAAGAGATATAATTATTTCTGAGCTTTTATTTATTTATAAACAGATAATAGTTACCACATGTTTAAATAATTAAATATAATGACATTATATAGTAAACTATATCAATAACATATTATTATATAATTGTAAAGATGTTGATACATGTGTTATACTAATTTTTTATTAGAGGTAACCGGCGGAAAGAGGGTACCTTACCCGCAAAGCAGTGCTGCTCTGCCGTATGGTAGCAATGCTAATTGAAGGCGTCATGTAATAGCCAACGATTTTTCAACCAATTCTAGTTTATTTTCATTATTTTTCTCTAAAATTATTTTTCGCATTACTTTTATCTATCTACTTATTATTTATATTACAGAGCTACACTTCTGATTAATATTTATTTTAAATAATTCTTCTTCAAGTGATTTTGGTATCAGAAGGACTTTAAATGACAAACGTACAATAAATTAAAAATATAAATCTTGCTTGTATAGCATCAATTATCCGAATTATGTAGATTTAATAATTATAATTTACCACTTCAATTATAAATTTTCTTTAGTTAAATAGGTATTGCATATGTTAATAAATGATTTTTTTTCTAATTAGAGTATCTAATATTTTGATTCCTCTTGACAATTCTTCTTCTAAATATTTATTTCTATATCAATTAAATACGATACATTGTCCTACTAGATGAAATTAAGTTTCGTTTGCACATATAATATTTTAAAACAATATCTCTATCAAATTTTGTCTAAATACTGTTTTAATGGATTCTCAAGTGTTCTCGAAATTTATCTAATCAACATGGAAGTTTAGCTTTTTATTTAACAAATGATAACATCCATAGCAGATGCTAAATACCAGCTTAAATAACATAATTATTTATTTAACTTATTTTGGTACATCAGTTTCTTATGTCGTATACCAAGTCTTATATGTTAATTGAGACAAAAAATGTTTAGTCTTAATTATTTGTTAATTTAATGCATTATTTAAAGCCCGAGAATATTAAACAGATAAACAATAAATTGTGCTAGTTAACTTATAAATTATATAATAGTTGACTAGATTTTGAAATGATTTTTTTTTATATTCGATGAATTATTCATATCGATATAAAATGAAAAGCTTGTTGGTATTAAAAAAAAAAGAAGAAGAAACTTTTCTTGAACGAAGGGGTATACCCAATGACTGCTTTATTTACCTTTTATCTCTGACATATTTGCGTGATACTGCTTCGTGAATGGTTCAATGAATGGACGTAGTCAATTAGGCGTATGACGTCAGGGCTCAACCGTGTTATGACGTCATATTCCGTGATACAAACTGAATTATCTCTGGATATACATAGACCATTGTAGTTGACCTTCAACCTTATAACTGAGGTCAATTGAAATGCTTTTCAACTTAGATAAAAATTACATAGGTCATGATAAGACTAGTAGCACATTTTCTGCGTTTTCCTGATATAAAATTTCTGATCAAGTAAAGTGTCGTAGATTAAATTGAAATCGCCATAACTCGTTTTGCTATTTACATCTGAATTAATTTGAATCGTAGGTGAATCTTTTCAACTAAAAAAAAATATATATATATATATATATTTATTTAGTATTTTAAGTTAGAATTGTTCAGATTAAGATGATTTCGTTCCTGATTCGTATAAAAGGTTGCAGACGAGTAAGGATGGTAAATCTGCCCCTAGGCTTTTTTGACTCAAACTTGAAGGATTGATTTGGTGTCGAATAAAAACAATTGACCAAAACCTCTATTTTCGATTTTTTTTATAATAGTAATATTTGAAATTAATTAATGATGATTTTTTCTGATTCTTAGCGGTCAAAGGCATTAACAATGACATGACCATAGTTCTTAAACGAAAAGCCAATTTTTAGCAGAGGAAATAAAATCAAAGTATGTATTTTTTTTTAACCTTTTTGAAAAGTGCCCATTACTTATTTGTTTTTTAGAAAATGTTTTATATACTGCTTTATACACAGGCTTTGTCTCGACTGTGGATGTAGGTAGGATACTGCAAATTAATGGTTTGTTAAAGGTATGGTCCTAAGAAATATAGGTTGCGGGTGACGGGAATGAACCACATTAACTCGTCGCATAAATGGGTCCCATGAGACCTCTTCGGAGTACTGAGGACAGATATTAAAAATATATTCATAATTCGTTTAACCCTGTCCTCGAGCACTATTAAGAGGCCGCTATATTACATTCAGCAATAGTCAAAGTGAGGTAAAATAAGTAAAAATATGTTACTAGGGGCTTACAGACGGATAGTCAAGAAGATGGAAAAAATTGAGGGGTACTTGTTCTACGGAAGATTGAGGCATTATGTGATTTCCGGGTATGGTTTTCAGCATTTATCCCCCACCCTCACTCCCTGGCCCGAGAAACCCCTTACAGCCTTCAAGTCAAGGCAGGGGAGAACAAAAAAAAAATAAATAAAAGATAGTATGGGTTTCGTCAAGGGTAATACCAATTTTTTTAAAAAAGGGACAGATGACGTCTATTAAGGGAGATTTTACCTCTGTTTCATTCAATTTTAATTATATATATATATATATATATATATATTATATATATATATATATATATATATATATTACATATCAGATATGTTTCTTTTCAAATCCTCAGTCCACTCTCGCCTCACTCGCTCACGGCCTTCGGACATGTATATAACGCCCCATCAAACTGCAGTTTTCGACAGATCTTTCCTAATTCGATCTTCATCCTTATGGATATATCCTTCTTATATCCGTGACTCCAATACTCTTTCGACATTCAAATCTCGTCTGTTCAATCATCTCCTGTCCCTCCAATTTCCGAAGAATCCTAATTAGTTTTCTAATATCAATTAAAATTAATAACAAAACAGATAGAAACGTTTATATACCTATAATATTTTATGTTATCTGGTGTTTTGCACTTATTATATTATTAGTATATTGTTAAAAAACAAAACAACAAAAACACTGTAATGCTTTTTTAATGAAAATTGTATATTTCTTATTATGTTTATTATCTAGTTTAATTTTCAATATTATTATTTAAGGCAGCTTTTTAATCCATTGTTTGCAATTTCTATTGTTTCTTTGTATTGTTTTTGTATCCTCTAAGACCTTAAAGTTTTTATTTTTATTTTCCTGTTATGTTATTCTAAAGGGACTAGTCCCAGAATAAATAAAGATTTATTATTATTAGTTATATATATATATATATATATATATATATATATATATATATATATATATATGTTTAAATATAGTTTTTATATGAATATACATACCGGGGAGTAGGGACGGTCCATTAGGGTGGTGGTGGCTGTTGGGCGCTAGGACAGAGACCTCTGTGAGCGGCTCAGGGGCGGGCGGCGGCCGGAGCCAGCTCATCCTGCCTCATCCTCAGCCCCTCACCGGCCCCGCCCCCCCGCGATCCATCCTCTCTACCTGCAACAATATAATAACAATAATATAATTATAATATATAAATAACTATTAAGAAGGGTCATAAAATAATTAATAACATATAAAAGTATGAAAGTAGGTTTCAGAAGAAATAGGTTCACTATTAATCAAATATTTATTTTACGATAGTTATTGGTGTAGAGTGAAGAATAATGGATTATTAATCACCTTTTTTTTTGTAGATTTTAAATCAGCCTACATCCTGCCAATAGAGTATCATTTAATAGTTTCCCACTATTAATAGTTCCCGGTTAAACAGACCTAGTATCTAGGACTTATATGTAGTATGATACTATATCAATAACCACACCTCGACACTCCTTTAAAAAGCAAAAAAAAATTCCTTTCTTAGGAAAATATTATATGCGCTAAATATAAAATATAATGGAATAGACTAAAGCTAAGAAAACTACAGAAGTTCCCTTTAAAAAACATACAAATAGTTGTTGTAGAGTCATTCAATGTTGATTCAAAGTCGAATTGAAAAAATCTGGTGCGGGCAACACACGACTTTCACTTACCTCCATTTTAAAAATCAATGAAAGAATTTTCGAATACAGATATAGATAAAAATACGTGAAATTATTAAAGAATTAATTAAATTGATTTTATATAGAAACATGTGTTTCATTAAAAAATCTATTATATTATTATCTAAAATAATCAGTTAGTTTTATGTTAATTTCATCACTCTCTATCAACTTTTAAAAGCTTGTGTATGAGATAATATTTTTTCTAAAATCTTTAGCATTCCAACGGTATATCATACATGTACATTACTGCTCTTATGTTCAAAAACGAAAAATTGCAAAAAAAAAATATTTTAACTGTTTTCTCCTTTTGTTGGGTATCGAATTTATTCAATTTATATATTTACCTGTTTTTCATCAGCGTTAACAAGATAATATAGTTATTTTTATTGAATCTACAAAATTAAAGGTACTTTTGGGAAGAAAATTTAAAATATCGATATTTAAGCCTTGTAAAATCATTTTAATCAGAATGAAACCTACATGATATTTAAGTCTATTAAATTTTTCATCGATATGGCGAGTTTAATCAAAATCGTTGGAACCGTTTTTAGAAAATCGAAAAAAGGTGCAAAATGCATGGTATAAAGTGGCTCTTCTGGTAAGCTCATTTTGATAAAAAAAATGTCTTGTAATGTCACGGGCGTTTATTTGTCTTAAATATGAAATTTCAATTTCATAGGACTTTTCGTTTCCGTCCGGGAGTTACCATACACAAACACACACACCTTTCTGCGGGACTTGGTTATTTGGACTCAGGGGACCCTAAAACGCGTATTTCCGTTGAATACTGGAATTCGAAAATTTTCACGATCGCAATACTTCCCCTTACTATATATAGTAAGTGAAAGTAAAAGGACCTAACCGCCTTACCCACGTTTCTTAAATGTAAAAAAAGTCTGCACCTCTTCTTCAGATATGTCAAAAAGTTTATAATATACATTTGAAGAATTTCCTGAACACATTATAATAATGAAAGGTTTCGCTACAACAAGGTATCTTGCTGAGGTATTTAGTAACTGTATTACTATGAAGGATTTGATGATTCGGGTGAGAGTCAAAAGCAATTGAAAATAGTGAAGATTATTTATTAACTAACGTTTTGACCCACGTTGGTGGTCTACCTCAAGGCTTAGAGACAAGAACCAAGTAGCGACTTCAGTTTATAGGTTATTATTAATCTTATAGTTATTAGCCTTATTATTAATCTTATATATTATTAATCTTATAGTTTATTATTAATATTAATTAATACTCTTTTGCTAGTTTTAATTTTTTTTCCACCACATGGATAACCTTATACCTCATATTTATCACGCGGTTATTTACTTAATATTCACATAAGTATCCTTTATTCTTGTTATTGTTGGCCCAGTAAATGGGGATTTAAAATATGTGCTAACTGAAGAAGACTGCAGAATTTATTTATTGTTATTTTAAACAGATTATTGATTATTGCTTCCTTTTCCGGACGCTATCCTTTAAACACCTTGAATAAGGCCTATAATTTATGCTGAAACGTCGGCACCAGTTCATTAAGTTTATATCTTAATTGTGTGTTTCTCTGCACCCTGGACTTTTTTCTCCTACTTACTCACACAGTCAACCATTCTCACTTCACTATTGTTATTTTATATTTGTTTTACTAAATATAAAATAGTATATTGTGTCATGATTACAATAATAGTTTTTCACCATTTTGTAACAATGTATGATCTTCGCCTAAACGAACTTCTGCTTCATTAGATTTTTTTTTGGTATATTCATCATTGTATTTATATATTATATATGAATGGACTATTACAGCATTGATACCTATCACCCTTGGGTTTATATTATTTCGCAATAAAATAAATTAAATAACTACTGAAGAATCATAGAAAATGGTAACCTTTAGTAGTTTTCCACCTCCAAATACCCATCTAATAAATGAGAATAGATGTTTCTTCACTCCAATTTGTCAATTAACATAATACAAAATATGTTAACACAGCTTGAAAATATTGTATTAAAACTGCTAATTAGCAGAAAGAACAAATATAAAAAATATACAAACAATCAATAGAAATATAGTGTAATGATATAGAATATTCATATAAAAGAGACATCTTTTACTTAAAAAATGTAAAAAGAAAAAAGTGGCTCCTGTAAACAGATTACTGAATCGACTTGTGGGCGGTTTACATTTAAATTTACAATTACAAGTTTTTCCATCTCAACTTGGAAGGCTATCTTATTTCTTGAGGAGCGAGATAGGATTTGTGTGTTTGCCGAAAAGCTTTCAGTACTGCTGAAGTTTTTGTCATGTTTCGCAACATGGCGCTGTTTTTTGTCAGAATAGTACAATATATAATCCTCCTGTTCTGCATATCATTTCCTTTGGTAACTCTAATGAAGTATGATCAATTTATTCAGTAATAAAATATTCTCTTTAAGTGTGGGCAATGGTTATAGTGATCTGAGATTCAACTAAATCTCATATTAATAAAATCTGGTACGTGCATCACACGACTTTCACTTCTATCAATTTAAAAACTAAGTTAAAAAATATTTAAGATAAGATTGAATAATTTAACAATATAAAAGTTTTCTGTGTAATAAACAATTTAGTTAAGCCGTACTCGTCACTTTCCACTACCTTCTACAAATTAGTGCATAAGTTTTCTTAAATTTTCAGCTTTAAAACGGTGTGTTATAAATTTACCTTACTATTTTAATGTTCGAATAAAGAAAAGTTTACCTACCATTCAAAAAATTTAGCCATTTTTTTACCAAAGCTTATAAGATGGTATGGATAATGTTTTCGAATCTTCATAATAAATGGTACTCACGATGTCTTTTTAGACGAAGACTCGTTGAGAGCGCCTTAAAGCTTTCAACTCTAAGCAAAGTTGTTGATTTTCCCTTTCCTAAGATCCCTTTTACTTCAGTATTATTATATTCTCTCTTCCTATCTTTCCCTTCAGAGTTTCCCTTCATACTATTCAAAATTAAAAAAAAAAAAATCAGTTGTTTCGGTATAAATACATTATTCTAATAAATATTATTAAAGAGTTAAGATATAAGCTTTGTATATCTGTAGTAATAGATAGATAGATAAATGTTTTTTATTTCTTTAAGCATATAACAACAACGAAACAAATATTATAAATATAAAAAACATTTGTAGAACTATGGTCTTTTAGACCGTCAGTCCGGAGCCTACCTGTAAAGTTTTACAAATTATATAATATTCAAAAACAGGTCACTCATTGATTCTATTCAACTTCTAACTGTATTAACTTATAAATAAAACAACAGTAAAAAAATAACAATAATTAATTAATATCACATATTAGAAAGTTTTTTTTTTAATTATAAGTAAATTCTTTAATAAGCCTATATCTATAAGGCCATGCTATTTTACAAAAATTGAATACAGACAACCAGTTATCACCATTGAGGCATTTTATTACATCATCAACTTTTTTTCTAATTTCAGACATAATCGGACATGCAGCCAGGAAAAGATATGTATTTTCTGTTTCTTTTTTATTGCACAAGGAACACATCACACTACTATTTGAATAAAATCTGTTATAGTTGAGATAAAAAAGTTCACATCTAAATAGGCACATATATATGTGAAAAAATCATTATAATAATTATAAGAAAGGGCCTCAGACCCTAAGACAATAAAATCTATCCCTCTAGAAGACAAAAATTCGATAATATGGCATTTGAGAACTATCAGACACTTTAAATCAGAATGAAACCTACATAACGTTAAATTTTTCACCGATATAATTGGTGTATTATCTCGGGCGTAGGTTTTCAACATAAAATTTCGTTTTCGTGCTAGGTTTACCACACACTCACAAAAACAATTTCGCGCGACTTGGTAATGTGTACATAGGGGATTCTATAACATATGGTTTATATCCCCAATTGTAATAGACCGAGTGGCCGGCTGAGAATATCCTACGGAGTACATATACATACACCAGCAAGTCTTTAACAAATGTAAACTAATTTCGAGTCTTCGAAAACACCGTAAGACGCTACACAATTTGATATAATGATGCAGAAGACGGCTTATTTATTTTATTTTTTATTATTTTATTCCTAAGTTTTTATATTCACCCATTTCATAACCAGACAAGCAGCAAACTGCTGGCTAACCTCAATTTGAATGACACTTCTGCCTAATCTCAACTACCCGTCATTTTCAATCACATCATCTCTCGTCGACCTTAACTAAACTAAATAGTGATGTCCCTTTTCACAATTTTGACGACGTTTACTTTCACTTATAGTATAAGTGAAAATATTGCGATCGTGAAAATGTTTGAATTCCAGTTTTCAACGGAAATACACGTTTTAGGGTCCCCTGAGTCCAAATAACCAAGTCCCGCAAAAAGGTCTGTGTGTGTGTGTGTGGTAACTCCCGGGCGGAAACGGTAAGTCCTATGAAACTGAAATTTCATATTTAAGACAAATATACGCCCGAGACGTGACAAAACCTTTTTCATCAAAATGAGCTTACCAGAAGAGCCACTTTATACTCTACATTTTGCAATTTTTTTTCGATTTTCTCGAAAACGGTTCCAACGATTTTGATTAAATTTGCCATATCGGTGTAAAATTTAATAGACTTTAATATCATGTAGGTTTCATTCTGATTAAAATGGTCTGACAGGGCTTAAATGCCGATATTTTAAATTTTCTTCCCCTAAACTGTTTAATTTTGTTGATTCTATAAAAAAAAAAAAAAAACTATATTATCTTGTTACGACTGATGAAAAACAGATAAATATATAAATTGAATGAATTCGATACCCAACTAAAGGAGAAAACAGAAAAAATAGTTTTTAACGCAATTTTTGGTTTTTAACATAAGAACAGTAATATACATGTATGATATATTGTTGGAAAGCTAAAGATTTAAAAAAAAAAAATATTTTTTTATACACAAGCTTTTAAAAGTTAATATAGAGTAATAAAAAGCCGATAAAACTAACTAATTATTTTAGATAATAATATAATAGATTTTTTAGTGAAACACATGTTTATATAGAAATTCCATTTAATTATTTTCATCTCTTACTGTACTTGAAAATTCTTTTATCGATTTTAAAAACGGAGGTAAGTGAACGTCATGTGTTGCCTGCACCAGATTTTGTATAGTTATTTGAGAGTATTAAGTCTTTGTAGAGCATCAATACTTTTTTTTTTTTTTTTATCTCTGCTTTTAATGGCAATCAGCTCTCGTTTTAGGTAAATGTCTAACATGTGCTTCTTATGTCGAAGTAAATCAAAGAGGAAGAGGCAGTCATGTTCTAAAAACACTTTCATATCACAACCATTACATTATTTATTGACTTTTCCATACAAATTTATTGGTTTGTATGAAGAAGTATGAAGCTAATTTGCATTTTATCAAAGCGACCGCTCTATCTGGAATAAATTGATTACATTGGATAATTTATAGTCGAAACGTAATGGCTTCTTAAGACTGAATATTGAAACGAGGGCAAGATTAATACCCGAAGAGCGGGAGTGAAGGGAGAGTATTGTGTGTGCGGGGTCTTTAGGGACGGCTTGAATAGTGGATCCCGGCTCCCGGCTGGGGGGTTCTTAACCCCACTAATCCTCCCCCTTTTCTCTTGCGAGGTGTTACCATATCAAAGCTACTCCTTTACCTCAGTTTGCCGTCTGACTAACGATAGCTTCCTCATTAAGCTCCTTCTATCGGTTCCAATCATAAATGCTATTTATAACCGTTAACATCGACCTGATTAATTACCTATGAAACAGTGAAAAGAGTGATGATGCAGCGCCATGAACAGGACGTTAGGGAATCACATGATGCGCGAATCAACGAACCATGAATCTATGGTTTATTGAATTTACCTTTTGTAAAGTTCAAAACATTAAATCAGTCCGTTGTAATTTATGTTCCATAAAGAAATTAATAAGGTTTCGTCGTCTCAAACACTATATTGAGTAATTTTATTCCTTACTTTACCTCAATTGCCTTTATATATAATTCAAAACCTCCTTGTCTTTTCGATCAACACTTTTCCTGGAGTAACTATATCTCTCACATTATCCGAAAATTTATCGCTATTCTTAAACAATACGTGTTAAATATTGGGTTGTGTCACATGAAATGTCCGTTTTCAAGGTAAAGGATTTTTATTAAAAATACGATATGAAAACAAGATAATTTTATTCGAAGCATTTATGTTCTTTTTCTACACATTTTTCCCAACGTCACACCAACTTTTTTATCCCGAGCTGTTAAACTCTGAGCTTTGAAGTGAAACAAAATCTGAAAATGCACTTTTGACTTGATCATCATTTTCAAAAAGTTTTCCTTTGGCGAAGTTGTCTAAATTTCTGAACAGGTGATAATCTGTTGGCGACAAGTCCGTGTATTTCCGTTAAAAACCGGAATTAAAAAATGTTCACGATCGCAGTACTTTCCCTATTTCATACATAGGTAAGTGAAAGTAAAAATTGAACTTTTCATAAAATTCAAAAATACACAGTATATGTTTTTGAAGTATATGGCATCTCCAAATTGAATCTGTTTCGAAATGTTGTCGGGTAACTGTTTAAGATACTAGAATAAAGTGATAAGGAGAGACGAGGGTGAGATTGAAAGAGGGAAAGGGGTAAAGACAAGAGGAGAGCGGGGTTACTTCGCCAGAGCTCCGGCTGACAAAGAGGTCCTTCATCCAATTTAGGGAGAAGCAGCGAGGAGGCCATTCTTACGAATTTGTTTACATCTTCACGAGAGTGAGGGGTGTCTTCGGGGTGGTATATCTCCAGTATAAAAAGAAAAGGAGGAATCCAACAACAAAACCGGCAGGTTGTCGATTTAGAATTCTGCAAGAAGGCAGGGTGCCTCATATTTACCATAAGTGACAAAATAATAGTTGTTAGAACTAATAATAATAAATATGATTTCTTATGTTATTCATTTGAGGATTTACCGGTGTAAGGTTTTATGTCATAATATTGCACAATAGTTATTCCATATATATATATCTATTATTTTTTTTTTTTTTTTTTAAATATTACAATCTGCCACAATCTTGGGCAATGAGTATTATTGCTATAAAAAGTCATTCATTCCTTACGTACACTAAATAAAGAAATAAAATTAAATTAATACAAAATAAATAGAAATAAATAAAATAAAAAGAATAATAAATAACCCTAAATAAAATAAAAAGAATAATAAATAACCCTAAATAAAGATAAAAATAAAATAAAATAAATAAATAATAATAATCAATAAAATAAATAAATAATAATAATCAATAAAATAAATAAATAATAATCAATAAAATAAATAAATAATAATAATCAATAAAATAAATAAATAATAATAATCAATAAAATAAATAAATAATAATAATCAATAAAATAAATAAACATTAAAAACATTAAATCAGTCCGTTGTAATTTATGTTCCATAAAGATATTAATAAGGTTTCGTCGTCTCAAACACTATATTGAGTAATTTTATTCGTTACTTTACCTCAATTGCCTTCATATATAATTCAAAACCTCCGTGTCTTTTCGATCAACACTTTTCCTGGAGTAACTATATCTCTCACATTATCCGAAAATCTATCGCTATTGTTAAACAATACGTTTTAAATATTGGGTTGTGTCACATGAAATGTCCGTTTTCAAGGTAAAGGATTTTTATTAAAAATACGATATGAAAACGAGATAATTTTTTTCGAAGTATTTACCTTCTTTTTCTACACATTTTTCCCAACGTGACACCAACTTCTTTATCCCCGAACAGAAAAACTCTGAGCTTTGAAATGAAACAAAATTTGAAAACGCACTTTTCACTTGATCATCATTTTCAAAAAGGTTTCCTTCGACGAAGTTGTCTAAATTTCTGAACAGATGGTAATCTGTTGGAGACAAGTCGGGAGAATATGGTGGGTGCGGAAGAACTCCGTAGCCCAGCTCTTTCAATTTTTGCACGGTATGTTTTGAAACATGGGGTCTTGCTGCCGCTCAGTGAGATCATGAGGTACGCATGTACCGAGCTTTTTTACTTTCCCAAAACACTTTCAATGTCTGGAAACGGTAGATGTACTTGCATTTAGTTGTGCTGAGAGTCCTTTAAATGTTTGGTGGGGGTTTCCTTGTACTGTATGTTTGGGGACATCCTCGTCTATTACGGATAGAGGTCTTCCGCGGGGCAAGTTTTCCAAGTCGGTATCCCCAGCTGAAAACTAAGCAAACCAACGGCGAATGGTCCGATCATTAACATTCCCTTCCCTAAACGCCTTGCAAATATTTCTAGCGGCCTCAGGTGCTGAATTTAGTAACTGTTTACTTTAAATATGTAAAAATTCGGAAGAAAACAACAGAGACCTGCAAAATCCTTTATGTAATTCAGAAACTATAAAAACGGACATTTCATGTGAAACAATCCAATACATTCGTACTGATCTACTGTTTTTCTCAGTCAAGGATAAGTACTAAAGACGTTTCTTGGCATAATTTCCTCCCTTACTTTGCATAAATTTGTACAGAATTTGTATGTCTATGTAGGAGGAGCGATATTGTTTTGAGGTTGCCTACGTAGCCAGCCCCCCTGGCGCCCAGTACCCTTCTTCCCTTCTTTCCATCTGTATCGTCCCTTCTCTTTCTCTCCTATTGCTCTATTGATGTATATTCCAGAGTTAGAACATTTAAAATACTAAACATTAAAACATTTTGGTTTATTGTTTATGATATTGAAACTGTGTATCAGAAAAAAAAAAATGAATTATCCCTTCTTCTTGAAATACGGAAATATGGAAAACTGAAGATATTAATTTGACTATATTAAACTGAATAACGTTTGTCCACCTTCTGCGGCTTTTCTTCGAAACTACTACACCGATTTTATTGAAACGCCCCAAAAAAACAAGTGTATTCAACAATGATCCTAACACCTAGACGTTGATTAGTTTTAAAAAGACGGACGATTAAATTCAATAACACAATCAATTTTGCTGATAGAGAAAATATTTATCAGATTATTTTAACCAAGAAACTGCGAATAATTGTAAAAAAATATGAAATTGTACACATAAATACGCCTATAACTCAGATTTTTTTTAAGATAGAGAAAACAATTTAATGAATTTTTAAGATCACAACACTGCGATTATTAAATAAAAAAAAAATGTAATCTTGCTACGTTATTTTCGAAGATAGAGAGAAAAAATCTGGTGCGGGCAACACACGACTTTCACTTACCTCGATTTTTAAAATCATTGAAAGAATTTTCAAATACAGTTAGAGATAAAAATACGTGACACTATTAGGGAATTAATCAAATTGAATTTATATGTAGTTTTTGAGAAAATCGAAAAAAGGTGCAAAATGCATGGTATAAAGTGCCTCTTCTGGTAAGCTCATTTTGATGAAAAAAGTTTTGTCAAGTCTCGGGCGTGTAGTTGTCTTAAATATGAAATTTCAGTTTCATAGGACTTACCGTTTCCGCCCGGGAGTTACCACACACACACACACACACACAGACACACACACACACACACACACACACACACACACAGACCTTTTTGCGGGACTTGGTTATTGGGACTCAGGGGACCCTAAAACGTGTATTTCCGTTGAAAACTGGAATTCGAAAATTTTTACGATCGCAATACTTCCCCTTACTATATATAGTAAGTGAAAGTAAAAAAAACTATCGCGTTTTGAATTCAGTACACCGCTATTATTTTTTTTTTAAATATTCATTTGTATTTAATTTTTTGCTTGTGAATAAAGATTTATCATTGAATATATAATATATTATTAAACTCTAATGAAACATAATAGATGTCTGCTAATAAAATACAGTAAGTGGCATAGTATAATCCATACTAGACTATTTCCTATGACTTTTTTCACACCCCCTTACAAAGGTATGACATCAGAGCTGTGACGTCAGGGGTCGATGACTGGATATCAGCTGGTTGTGACGTCAGCGGGGGCTGTCAGACCCCCTCACACGTGCCCCTCTAAGCCCAAGCATCTGGATCTAGATCCCTCTTTTCCGAGCCACCAAGTAAACTTTATCCAACACTTAAAAGTGAAAACCTCAAGTAATCTTTAAGAGGTTAGTGATTACGAATAATAATGACAATATGGTATAATTTATGAACATCTACTGGATTCACTCCTATTCCACTCGGGTACAGTTTGAATGAGGTTTCATTTGTGTTAAAAAAAAAAAAAAAAAAAATCTATCTAACTGATTTAGAGTTTATCGCTTTGGGAGTTTCATTTCATCGTAACGGAAAGTGGAATTAGCAAGAAAATATATTTATAATGTCTATTCAATCAATCAATAGAAATGAAAAACATAAAACAAAATTGGTTTAGTTTATTTGTTTGTTATTTTAAAGTGAAGCGTATGTAACATAGAATTTAATTTTCCCCTATAAAGATAACTTGATTGTAATGTATTTAAAAAAAAAAAAAAGAAATAAAAAATGTTCCTATCCTGTTAGGTTTATTATTGTTTTATATTTCAAATAAACTATTTGAAATACAATTTAAAGGTTTAATTTAGTTTTCATGGGAATCCCATTTGTTTTACTGTAAAAGATCTCTTTTCATGAAATAGTTAATAAGAATGTTATTATATACATTTATAACGATTTACCATTTATTTTAACAATTTAGCTACAATTCGGTACGTAAAATTGTTTCTAAAATATTGTGTGCTAAATGGAAGAATATAACTTGCACGATCCAATATTTTAACTATTATATTTAAATAGTTTACAATGACATATGTTTATAAGTTTATGAACTCACTAAAACTTCATATCCACTTTTACAGTTTTACGGTTTTCCTCATTACAGTAACCCTGCAATGGGTGCATTTATTTCTGCGCGTACCATCTTGCGATACAACGCGTATTTTTATTACATAATATAAATTATGTTACAGAACATTAAGTTACATAAAAATAAAATAAGTTAAATAAACCCCAACTTCCATTATCTCAGCGGACTGAACAGATTCGTACTCCACGGCGAGTTCAGCCCCCAGCCAACAATCCTGAACCAATAAATTATCCACCCCATGTATCTTATCCACATCCGTATCCAAACCAAGATCCTTCCAATATATACTCCATCCTTGAGTCCTTTATCTCTGATCTTAGAGATACCATCAAACCACTAATCACCCTTCTCACCAGAGTCCTTTCTCAAGTCCCATTTAATCTCCAACGATGAGTGTAAAGCCCCTAGCGATTATCTTGTGGAATGCTAATGGCCTGCATAACCATCGTGACGAACTGGACTTATTTCTACATGACAACCACATTGACATAGCACTACTTACTGAAACTCACTTCACACAACGATCAAATTTTTACATACGTGACTACATCACATATAGATCTGACCACCCAGACAACACTGCACATGCTGGATCATGCATCCTTATTCATAAATCTTTATCCCATTCCCTGATTCCTTCTACTCCAACTGATGCCATACAATCAACCTCGGTAATCATTTCAACTCGTCCTTTCCATCTTACACTCTCAGCTGTATACTGTCCTCCTGGTAACTCCCTTTCCTCTAATCAACTTGAAACCCTCTTCCGATCCTTAGGACCGCGCTTCATTGCTGGAGGAGACTATAACGCCAAACACCAACGATGGGGTTGCCGGACATCTAACTCCCGTGGTAATGTCCTTTCTCGAGTCTCTACCTCCAATTGCTATACTATCCTTTCTCCTACGCGCCCAACATATTGGCCAACATCCCTCAAAAAACGTCCTGATATCCTTGATATATTTGTTTCCTCTCAGATATCTTCCTCCCAATCCACAATCAAATCCCTAAATGACCTGTCATCTGATCATAGCCCAGTTTTGCTTTCCTTGCACTCGAGCCTTGTTCCTAAACCCACCATTCCCTCTCTGATTACAGGACGAGTGGACTGGGACGGATTCAGATGTGACTTGGAAACCAAACTGAACTTAAAGATCCCACTTAAGACTAAACATGATATTGATAAAGCCGTTGACCATCTGACTGACTCAATTAGCAATAGCATACTTGACAACACTTCAACCATTACTACTACTAACTCACAGGAGACTACCTTGCCACAGCACATTCGAATCTTATTAAGGGAAAAACGCAGGGCAAGATCGAAGTGGCATAGGACTAGATATCCATCAGACAAAACTTATTATAATAAACTGACTAACAGACTAAAATCAGAAATCAGAAAAATAAAAATTCAAAACTTACTCAACTTCACCGAAAAACTTACTACTACAGACAGATCATTATGGATGACAACAAAAAAGCTACTAAAGTTCAAAAACTGTAATCATCCACTCCTAACTGATTCCCGTATCTGGACAAGATCTGATGAAGAGAAGGCCCAGATATTCGGTCAGCACCTTTTTAGAACCTTTAATCCACATCCAGATATCCATAATCCCGGGCACACTAAGTTTATAGAAGATGAATTAGATATCCCACTCCAAATGGTCCTTCCTCCTAAAGCGTTCCATCCTTCGGAAATATCTAACATCATTCAGAGTTTACCATCCCGCAAAGCTCCTGGGCATGATCTTATAACTTCCCATATTTTAAAACTACTTCCTCGAAAAGCTATCCTATATCTCACTTACATATACAATTCCGTACTCCGTTCCACATACTTTCCTGCTTCCTGGAAATTATCCATTGTCAAAATGATACCCAAACCTAAGAAACCGCCAGAAAATCCATCTTCTTACCGTCCCATCTCACTTTTACCAATCATGGGAAAAATCTTGGAAAAGCTTATACTGAAACGCCTGTATCCCATCCTTGATACTAATTCCATAATTCCTCATCATCAATTTGGATTCAGAACGTCCCACTCCACTATCCAGCAATGACATCGTGTGGTGGACGTTGTATCGTCTACATTGGAGCGCGGCTTGTATTGTAGGGGAGCCTTCCTCGACGTAGAACAGGCCTTTGACCGAGTCTGGCACCCAGGGTTGCTTTACAAGCTCCGCAAATTCCTCCCCCCAACTTACTTCCTTATTATCCAGTCCTACCTCACTGACAGATCCTTCAAAGTCAATCATAATAATTCCTATTCATCCATTTTTAGTCAGTTTGCTGGTGTTCCTCAAGGCAGTATCCTAGGACCCATTCTTTACACGGTTTATACAGCTGATATCCCTTCCCATCCTAACACTTTCCTTTCTACCTATGCTGATGACACTTGTGTGTTATCAGTCAATACTGATCCAACTATTGCCTCTCAAACTCTCCAATCCCACCTCAGAGACCTTGAGGTATGGTGTCAGAACTGGAGAATTAAAATTAATGCCAACAAATCCAACCAAATTACCTTTACCCTTCGTCGTAAACCTATGACATCCTGCCCTACTGTCTCCTTCAATAATACTCCTCTTGTTCCGGTTGAACAGATCCGATATCTAGGACTGCACCTTGACAAACGCCTTACTTGGAACCCCCACACAAGACTGAAACGACAGGAAACTGCACGACGTTTTCGACTTCTTCAACACTTACTAGACAAACGTTCTAATCTTCCACTTAACTACAAAAGACTCATCTACATGACTATCATAAGGCCGATATGGACTTACGGAGTGGAGCTTTGGGGCTCTACTAAACCATCGAATTGTTCCCGTATCCAATCCCTACAATCCAAAATCCTTCGTAAAATCCTAAATACTCCTTATTTTGTCACGAACAAACTTATCCATAAAGACCTCAACGTTCCGTATGTTGCTGATTTGGCCCGATCTAGATACCATTCCTTTCATGACAAACTCCATTCCCACCCTAATCCTCTTGTTTCAATACTTTCTTCCTCCTCAATTCCTGACAATCCTCCGAGGCGTCTGAAAAGAAGATGGCCTCGAGACCTTCTAGTGTAGAAAAGTTACAGGAGTGCTGCCATTGGGTAGTTCATCTTCAATTTTGTATCACGCCATTTAACGTTTGTCACATTTACTTGTTGTACCTTGAAGTACAGTTGTAAATTTCAATAAATGATGTTAAAAAAAAAAAAAAAAAAGTTAAATAAAACTAATAAATATAAACTGATAAATTAATCATTTGTTATTACGAATTAACAAAATAATACTAACTAATTGACTAATTGACTAGTATTAGTAACAGTGAAATTAAATTAAATAAAATTAATAACGAGTTATTGCCTGTTGCTATTTCTCTAATTCTGCATAGTCCACCCGGTCCACAAATTCATCAAATTTTGAAAAATATTTTGTAAGAAGGAACTTTTACAGTTTATTTTGATGCATATTAACTTTTCTAAAGTCTTCGCTTTCCGACGGTATATTATATTTATATATTATTGTACTAATCATATATCAAAAATAAGTTTTTATGACTTCGTTAAAAGTTTTTTTTCCTCTTGGAAAAAAGTTAAATTGCAATATATTTCACTTGTAAACCTTTAAACAACAATGCCCAAAATTATAGTAAAAACCGTATCAAAATCGATCAAGTGGTTTAGATGAATATACATATATATATGTACTCCAAATTTGAGAAAGATTCAATTGTATTTTTTTTTAAATTATTGAGAATTTTTCACTTCCCATTATGTTTTATTAAAAATTTAGATAAATGAAGTCTACGTCATGGGACTTTAGTGCTATTTTCAAGAAAAATAAAACCACAACAAATTTTTTTTTTTTTTCAACAATTTTTATTGAGTAAAATTACAATCTGTCCCAATGCAACAAAAATTAAACATTTAAAAATTTATGGCAAAATTAATTTGAAATAAGATATTTTTATTGCAGAGGTATAATTTAAATATTTGTATTATAATTAAGTTTTAATTTATGTCATTATTATTAACATTATTATAACCAGTTAATGAGGTTACTAGAAAGATAAACATCAACAGAAATCCAGAATAAAATCAGATTTATCAGAAAATATTAGGGATTATTAAAATTCCTCATCACTAACAAAACCCCACAAAAGGTAAAACAATGTGTAAAGTTAGCAAGAATTTTTTTTTTTTTTTTTGTTAAGATAGGACTTAGAATGATGGAAAATATAAAAAAAATATTTATTTTAAAAATGGTAAATATATCAAAAAATATGTAAGCACTTTAATTTATGTTTCTTATTTGTAATTAAATATTTCATGTAGTTGTAGGACCAATGTCTATTTTTTATACGCGTAATATATCCACCAAGAAGTTGATCTTATTCCAGGATTCTTAAAATCACTGTATTAAAATCTATAAATTTTATGTAGTTTTACGGAATATGCAGAAAGTAAGAAAAACGTAGATAGATATTTGTATATGCAAGTTTCTATTCCTTAATAGAGTGCACAATACTTGAGGTTTCGCTTATACAATAGTCTTTTATTTGTTTTAATTGTAACAGAAAATAAATATAATCAACTCCTTAATTATTTTCAGCTACGCAGTTACTTTAAGTTGGACATCAGATTCTTATTTGTTAACCCACACACATTTCTACAAAACGATTTGCTCTGTAATCCTTCCTGATTATTTATAAACCTTATATATGTATAAATATTTTAAACTTTGCTTTATTGACTAACTGAATCAAAACGCTGTTCTCAATGCCCATATTCAGTTTTGGTGAGGTATTGTCCTGGCAGCTATTGTAGTTCTTGACAAGACCCGCCCGCCCCTACTAAGCGGTTCCTGATGGTCAACTTCCTTTGATGGCATTATAATTTCTTCCTTTCCCACCACAACCGCTACGTGTCCTGCACGCCAAGGGGCCAAACTCGCCGCAGTGGAAAAAAAAAATAAAAAGAAAGTGTGGTCAAGGGGGAAACGAGGGAAAAAGTGTTAGGATGATCCTAACAAAACTTACTGTAATTGTAATCACTCCTTTGATTTTATCTTTTACTTGATTAATTTAAATTCGGTTAATACACTATATATATATATATATATATATATATATATATATATATATATATACTTATATATAATATAAGTAGTATATCTGATGCTTTTGTTATTATTTATAAATTGTTATTACTGTTAAGTTGAGAATACTGAGGGAAGTAAGATCATTATTGAATAATTTTAATATTGATCAAGTAAATTTGTTTGTTTGTTTATTTATTTAACGTCACTTTATGCTACTATGGCTAATCGGACGATGCTACAGTGGGAGTATTAAATTTTGCCTATCCAGGTTTTATTAGGATAGGGATCTTTAAGGAGTACCTGACATCGCACAGGCTCGGGACCACCTTTTAACGTCCCCTCCGAAGGACGGCGTAACTAAGGATTTTTTACTCCCATTAAAAAATCCTAGGACCATTAATCAAGTAAATGTTAATAAGCCTTTGTCAGTAAAAGTGCAAAAGGCGATCATCTAAATTCATGGGCCCCCCCAACGATACTTCGGGAAACTTCCTAGACCCCAGGGGCACTTCCCATATCAGCCCCACCTTCCTTTGTCTGATAACAGATCGGCGATCAGCAAAAAAAGATTATTTTTGGGGAAAGGAGATTGGGTGAGGTGATGAGGTGATGAGGTGATGATGAGGTGCGATTTTAGAAGCAGAGAGGACAGTCTCATCGCAGCCACGACAGTTGAAGTCCAGTAAGGGAACAGTCGAGTTCCATCCGCAGGAAGAAGAGAGGTCCGTGTACAGTTGGAGGATGAAGCCTAGAAGAGAAGCCTGAGACGATTTCCACCTCAGCCAGCCAAATATGTGTCAGAAGGTAATATTTTATTGTAATATAGTTTGGCAAGGTCAACTATAAGAAATCCCTCAGTATTCTCAGGCATAGTTAAAATAGAAGAGAAGAAAATAAACTTTATTTACATTTTTACATATTGACAAAAAATTTATAAATGATTTCGGATGAGACATCCTTACAATCATCAAATGTTTGGTTCATTTGGTAGTTATAATCTAATTATCTAATCTATAATTGAGACGTTGATTTCCAAAAGGTACTATATCCATTCTAGGAAATTTTACAGGAAGCGCGAAAATCTCTCATTACTATATTATTAAACTACCTAATTTCGGTCTTTTTGCCTTAAAATTTAGAATTATTTTTTAACATAATAATAACATCATATTAAAGTTATGAAATGATTTTTTTTAGAATGATTTGGAACGAAAATAAATGCATAATTAGTACTTTTAGAAAATGACCGCATTTCTAAATCGCGTTTTTTAAGGACTTGAGAATTCATTAGATAACATAAAATAGAATATTTAGATGAAGCTAAATGATGAGAATACAAATATGTAAAAAAATCAATTTCGTGAAAAATGTCCTTTAGTACCTTTTGGAAATCAACGTCTCAATTATTGGTAAAATTAAATTGATATTAACTCTGGTAGTAGGAAAAACTAAATAAAAAACCTACATATAAAAAAACAAAAACAAAAAACAGTAGTTAAAATAAATTGTATATGTATAACCTGATAAAAATAATAATATCTTTATTGAAACTTGTTTACTTTAATATTTCCTTGCATGCCACCTATTGGGATCGGTAAACGCGACACCTTTAGAAAAGAAATCTAATGTTTTCAGTAAATATATTGGGTTGTGTCACACGAAATGTCCGTTTTCAAGGTAAAGGATTTTTATTAAAAATAAGATATAAAACAAGATAATTTTTTACCAATTACAAATTTTTAAAAAACACCAACTTTATTATCCCCGAACTGAAAAACTCTGAGCTTTGAAGTGAAACAAAATCTGAAAACGCATTTTTCACTTGATCGTCATTTTCAAAAAGTTATCCTTTGAGGAAGTTGTCTAAATTCCTGAACAGGTGGTAATCTGTTGGAGACAAGTCGGGAGAATATGGTGGGTGCGGAAGAACTTCGTTATTTCGTAGCCCAGTTATTTAACCAACTACCCAACCGATTTAATTGAAGATGGTATATGTATATCTAATATGGGATCGCTCTGAGATATTAAAATTTCAGTTTCTTCCGGGAAAGTATTAGTCAACGTGGCGAACTTGTTTGGTATGTCATGTGTATATACAATGTATAGGAGAGGAGCAAGTATGGATCCTTGTTGTACTCCTGTCAAGACTTGGCTAAACTAGGTGTTGCTAAAAACGTTTAATGAGTTACTCGCTCAATGAAACATTGTTCTCATAGAGTAGTGTGTGAACAGCAAATTATTTAACCAACTACTCGAATCGGAATGAATAAATGCGATTTAATTGAAGATGGTATATGTATATCTAATATATAAAACTCTTATATCACGTTGTTTGTGGTCGTACTTCTTCGTAACGACTTGTCCGATTTGTATGCATTATTTAAAACATATTAAGTAGGTCTTTAAGTACATTTTATACAGCTAGGTGAGTCAGATGTTCCTATTCAGATTATTTTTTCACGAAAATGTTATTTTGCTTTCACTATCCTTGCATTTCATAATATTTTTGTATGAACGTATCCAAATAATTTAATTGTCGTTCTTATTAAAAAAATTTGGTGCGAGTGAGATACGATTTTCACTTACTTCGGTTATTAAAATCATTTTATGAACAAAAAAAAAAAAAAAAAAAAAAAAGTTGAAAAAAAGGTAATTTAATTCAGTTTCTTTGGAAACATATGATTTACATTAAATAATGTAACAATACAACATTGTTATAACAGGAACAATATCGGTATACTGTTTTTCATTATTAAGTACAACAATTTTATCTATTTGCATGTGTATAGTACAGTGAATGTCAGCTAGACAAAAGAAACCCAATTGGGCGATCGTACAAATAATGCAACAAACTTGCAGAATGAACAGACGAAAAAATCAAGTAAGATTGCGAAATTTTGCGTTTGATCGTATCGCTATTGCGTGTATAAAAAAAAAAATGAAATGAACAATGACATTTGAAACGGAGACAAACACGCCGGTTAGTAGTTAACTCAAATAAATACATTGAATTGAGAAAATGAATAAATGGTGTTATATTTTTATTGGCGGTCATCGTCTACAAAAAGAGGTGTATTTTCTTTTATACGTCCTAATCCCACATTTTAACAATAAATTCATTATTTTTACTTTCACTTACTTATTTGTGAAATATATAGTAAGGGGAAGTATTGCGATCGTGAAAATTTTCGAATTTCAGTTTTCGACGGAAATACACGTTTTAGGGTCACCTGAAGTTTCGAAAAAAGGTATGTGTGTTAGTGTGTGTGTAATAAGTCTAGCCGAAAACGATAAGTCGCACAAAACTGAAACTTCTTATTTAAGACAACTATACAATACAACTATAGAGATGTTACAGCAACATTTTAATCAAAATCAGCTGACCAGAAGAGCCACTTTATACCACTAATTTTTTTCAAAAAATGGCTTTAACGATTTTGATTAAACTCGCTATATTGATGTGAAATTTAATGGGTTTGAATATCATGTAGGTTTCATTATGATTGAAAAAGTCTTACAGGGCTTAAATGCTGATATTTTAAATTTTCATCCCATAAATTAACTTTAATTTTCTACATTTCAAAACATTAACCATATTATCTTAATGACAATAATGAAGGACAGCTAAATATACAAGTGGGACGAATTTCATGAAAGACTATTTTTTAAGTTAATTTCGGATTTTTTGATATTAAGAACAGTTATGTAGACGTATAATATACCGTTGGAAAGAGAAAGATTTTAGAAAAAATATTATCTGATACACAGAGTTGTAAAAGGTAATATAAAGTGACGAATGGGGAGTAAACTTATTACTGATTAACAATTTAAACAAGCTTCATATATTTTTCAAATTTCAATTGAATACTTCAGTATATTTAATAAAAGGGCTTAAATGCTGGTATTTTAAATTTTCATCCCATAAATTAACTTTAATTTTCTACATTCCAAAACATTAACCATATTATCTTAATGACAATAATGAAGGACAGCTAAATATACAAGTGGGACGAATTTCATGAAAGACTATTTTTTAAGTTAATTTCGGGTTTTTTGATATTAACAACAGTTATGTAGACGTATAATATACCGTTGGAAAGAGAAAGATTTTAGAAAAAATATTATCTGATACACAGAGTTGTAAAAGGTAATATAAAGTGACGAATGGGGAGTAAACTTATTACTGATTAACAATTTAAACAAGCTTCATATATTTTTCAAATTTCAATTGAATACTTCAGTATATTTAATAAAAGGGCTTAAATGCTGATATTTTAAATTTTCATCCCATAAATTAACTTTAATTTTCTACATTCCAAAACATTAACCATATTATCTTAATGACAATAATGAAGGACAGCTAAATATACAAGTGGGACGAATTTCATGAAAGACTATTTTTTAAGTTAATTTCGGGTTTTTTGATATTAAGAACAGTTATGTAGACGTATAATATACCGTTGGAAAGAGAAAGATTTTAGAAAAAATATTATCTGATACACAGAGTTGTAAAAGGTAATATAAAGTGACGAATGGGGAGTAAACTTATTACTGATTAACAATTTAAACAAGCTTCATATATTTTTCAAATTTCAATTGAATACTTCAGTATATTTAATAAAAAGGCTTAAATGCTGATATTTTAAATTTTCATCCCATAAATTAACTTTAATTTTCTACATTCCAAAACATTAACCATATTATCTTAATGACAATAATGAAGGACAGCTAAATATACAAGTGGGACGAATTTCATGAAAGACTATTTTTTAAGTTAATTTCGGGTTTTTTGATATTAACAACAGTTATGTAGACGTATAATATACCGTTGGAAAGAGAAAGATTTTAGAAAAAATATTATCTGATACACAGAGTTGTAAAAGGTAATATAAAGTGACGAATGGGGAGTAAACTTATTACTGATTAACAATTTAAACAAGCTTCATATATTTTTCAAATTTCAATTGAATACTTCAGTATATTTAATAAAAAGGCTTAAATGCTGATATTTTAAATTTTCATCCCATAAATTAACTTTAATTTTCTACATTCCAAAACATTAACCATATTATCTTAATGACAATAATGAAGGACAGCTAAATATACAAGTGGGACGAATTTCATGAAAGACTATTTTTTAAGTTAATTTCGGGTTTTTTGATATTAACAACAGTTATGTAGACGTATAATATACCGTTGGAAAGAGAAAGATTTTAGAAAAAATATTATCTGATACACAGAGTTGTAAAAGGTAATATAAAGTGACGAATGGGGAGTAAACTTATTACTGATTAACAATTTAAACAAGCTTCATATATTTTTCAAATTTCAATTGAATACTTCAGTATATTTAATAAAAAGGCTTAAATGCTGATATTTTAAATTTTCATCCCATAAATTAACTTTAATTTTCTACATTCCAAAACATTAACCATATTATCTTAATGACGATAATGAAGGACAGCTAAATATACAAGTGGGACGAATTTCATGAAAGACTATTTTTTAAGTTAATTTCGGGTTTTTTGATATTAAGAACAGTTATGTAGACGTATAATATACCGTTGGAAAGAGAAAGATTTTAGAAAAAATATTATCTGATACACAGAGTTGTAAAAGGTAATATAAAGTGACGAATGGGGAGTAAACTTATTACTGATTAACAATTTAAACAAGCTTCATATATTTTTCAAATTTCAATTGAATACTTCAGTATATTTAATAAAAGGGCTTAAATGCTGATATTTTAAATTTTCATCCCATAAATTAACTTTAATTTTCTACATTCCAAAACATTAACCATATTATCTTAATGACAATAATGAAGGACAGCTAAATATACAAGTGGGACGAATTTCATGAAAGACTATTTTTTAAGTTAATTTCGGGTTTTTTGATATTAAGAACAGTTATGTAGACGTATAATATACCGTTGGAAAGAGAAAGATTTTAGAAAAAATATTATCTGATACACAGAGTTGTAAAAGGTAATATAAAGTGACGAATGGGGAGTAAACTTATTACTGATTAACAATTTAAACAAGCTTCATATATTTTTCAAATTTCAATTGAATACTTCAGTATATTTAATAGTTTTCAAATTGATTTTAACAGTCAAGGTATGTGAAAGTTGTGTGTTGCCCGCACTAGATTTTCTATTTGACAAATGAAAACTTAACTGTAAACAATTTACATGGTAGAACAACGTTTGCCGGGTAAGCTAGTAATACATTACATATGCAATACGGCTATCCGAACTTACACTATAATTTTCATATTGACAATAAGTTTCACTATAATTAAGTTCGTATTGACTATATTCAATGCTAAGATGAATCAGAGGCGGCATTACGTTGAGCTGTTCTAAAGTTGTGGAAGTAGATAGGATAGGACCCTCCTGGCAACCGATCCTGGCCCAAAGTCAATAACACTAAAATATTCCAGGAGCTGTAGGTCCTTACGCTAAGGATCTTGTCCTCTGTAATCAATCCTTAACTCTAACTTAGCCAAGCAGGGCTACAAACCATGGATCGCCGCCAATCCAACTACACAATCCTGCATTTCATTGTTTGTCTCATTGACAATTACTAAAAATTTACTAAAACTACTAAAGGTTTATTATATTTAAATTCTTAAGGATTTTCTTAATGTAGAGAAAGAGCAATAATTAGTGATAAATTCGAAATAAAAATTAAAAATCTTATTACACACGACCATCACTTACCTCCGTTGCTAAAATAAATTTAAGAGCTTTTATATAAAGTTAGACTTGAAAAAAAATTAAAGGATTACATTGGGTTTCGATGGGAACACGTGTTTCAGGTTAAATAATCTAACAAGAGAAATAATCTACAATAAACCACTTTGACCTTTTCGTCTTTCTGTATTACATTTTTATAGCTTTTTAAATAAAATTAAATTTTCAAACCATTAGCTCCCCAACAGAATATTATGCATTTATATTACTATGTTTGTATTCGAATAAAAAAAATTAAACATTATACATTATATATTACGATGATATGTTTCATTTTTAGAATTAAAAAAAAAAAAAAGGTTTATAAGAGGAAGAAAATTTAATACATTCGCATTTAGGCTCTTTCAGATTATTTAAAGCAGAAAGAAATCTACATTGATCAAAATTTTATATCGATTTAACCAATTTAATTATAATTATTACTGCCAATTTTGAGGAATTCGTGAAAAGGCTCTATGATTAGGGTTTTTTTCGATCAGTCCATTTTGATGATAACCAATAAAGTTGGTCAAACATCTTGGCGCTATTTTTGTTTTTCATATTGATATTCTGTTTCATACGATTTCACACACACAGACCATTGAGTCATCACAAACAATTAAGGCAAAAAATAACTTTAAAAGTATAAGACAGTTCTGCGCATGCGCATGTGTATAGCGGTCATCTTTCAAGTCGGCTCTTGGATTTCTTGCTTTTTCAGTTGGATATCACTTCAGAACAGTCTTGAAAACATCACCAGGCTTCAGGATAACAACAACAGTTAATATTGGAGCAAACAACGGTAAGTTGGGTTACAATTTACACTGTAAAGTGAATGCTGAGTCACCTCTTCATATCAGCTGATTGCCAATAGCTTGGCAAGGCTGGTCTTGCTTAAGTTTTCTTAAGTTATTTTTTTTTCCCCCACATCTGGTTATTATTTAATTATTTTCCTTACATGAAATGCGAAATTATCATCAAGTAATGTCCTCCAAAGCTTCAACTAAAAGATCTAGATCTAGTGGTTCAATCACGTCTCCTACAAAACAAAGACCTCGCCGTGATACTAATAAAAGATTAAATCTACAAGCAACCCCTTCGGGTACTAATTCAGAATCTGAACCACAACCTGGCACATCGTCACAAGGGATGACTGACGAATCGCCGTTTTTCACCCCGAATCCTTTTCAGATTTTGCGTAATGAAAAAGAAAATATGGAATCTACTCCTATACCCAGTGAACCACGGCCTCCTCCCATATTTGTCAAGAATATTAGAAATTTCCAGTTGTTGTGTGCGCAATTGAACAAAATTACCGAATCTACCAGCTACTACTGTATGAGTAGAATCAATGATACCAAAATATCTCCTACTACTGCCGAGACATATAGAAAAATAGTGAAATATTTAACTGAAACCAAAGCAGATTTCCATACCTATCAGCTACGCCAAGAGAGAGCTTTAAGGGTTGTAATCAGAAACTTACACCCCTCGACACCAGTTGAAGCAATTAAAGAAGAACTAACGGAGATGGGCTATAAAGTGCGGCAAGTCACTAATGTCCTAAAGGATAAAATTCCTCTACCTCTCTTTTTTGTGGATTTGGAACCAGCAGAAGGAGTTGAAAAAATCTATGACCTCAATAGATTATACTATACCAGCGTAAGAGTTGAAAAACCTTACATAAAGAAGGAGATAGTTCAGTGCCATAACTGTCAAGCATATGGTCATACTAAAAGTTATTGTCATCACATACCTCGATGCGTGAAATGCGGTGAACAGCACAAGTCTGTGGAGTGTACAAAACCAAAATCAACACCAGCTGTATGTGCTCATTGCCTCAAGGACCACCCAGCCAACTATAAAGGATGCCAAATCTATAAGGAATTGAGGACCAGGTTTCAAAAACCTCAAGTACTGGATGAAACAGCAAGACAAGTAAGAAACAGAAGAGAACCCTCAAAACTTATTGATGCCAATGTATCATTTGCCCACCTACTTGGAGGTGGGAATCAAAGTACTGAAGCCGTGGCCCTGCCGGAACTACAGAATGTACCTCAATCCATTCCACATATACCTCTTCCTCAAAATGTAACCAACCCTAAAAATCATAATCAACCACAAATCTCTCATATCCCTCCTCCTTCAAATGCCACAGACCTTACCAGTTTGATGACATCCTTTATCTCCGAAATTAAATCCCTTGTTATGCCCCTAATATCACTCCTTACGAATCTCGTAACAAATCTCATTCCTGCCTTAAAAAAACCATAAATGACTACACCTAATTCCTTATCCATTCTCCTTTGGAATGCGAATGGTGTTAGAACTCACACTGACGAACTTACAGCCGTACTGCAAGACAAAAACATTGATGTTGCACTCATTACTGAAACTAGACTAACCACTAAACAGTACTTTAAAATACCAGGATACACGACATACCGGACAGACCATCCAGACGGCAAAGCCCATGCCGGTACTGCTGTCATAGTCCGCCGATCCCTCACCCATCACTTACACCCACTTCCCGCCCACGATTACCTACAAGCAACTTCCATTGTTATCAAAACATTTTCCTTTCCGCTTATCATCGCATCAGCATACTGCCCTCCTAAACATCCCATTTCCTCTGCCCAATTTGAATCCTTTCTCAACTACTTGGGTAATCACTTCATTTTGGGTGCAGACTTAAATGCCAAGAATCAACAGTGGGGTTCTAGAACCACCAATTCTCGTGGGCGGACATTGCAGTCTGCACTCAACTCCCGACGCTTTCATCTCCTACCTCCCGATTCTCCTACCTACTGGCCAACAGATCCTAACCGTAATCCTGACATCCTTGACTTCTTCATCCACAGCGGATTAGGCTCTCTTAATTTTTCCATAGCTCGCCTTGATGAACTATCCTCTGATCATAGTCCATTGATTCTAAATGTATCCATAACACCTATTCCTAAACCTATCCCACCGTCATTCATTAGAGGCCCTGTCAACTGGAACCTCTTCCGCGAAATCCTCACTAATGATATTGACCTCAGAGTGATTCTCAAAACCCCAAATGACCTTGACGACGCCGTATATTCCTTTACAACCGCTATTCAACAAGCTGCCTGGACTGCCTCCTCTCCCAAGTACTCCCAAATAATTCCTTATAAAAGCCATTTACCACAACACCTGACAGACCTCATCAACAGCAAACGCCGAGCCAGAACATTATGGCAACGCACCCGCCACCCAGAGGATCGCCGCTCCTATAACTTTTTTTGTAGAAAATTAAAGCGGGAGTTGGCGATCTTCCGTTCCCAATCCTACAATACCTACCTCTCCTCTCTCTCGACTCGTGACAATTCCCTTTGGAATGTCACGAAGAGAATCCTAAAATCCCACACCATTTCCCATCCTCTCCGGCGCTGTGATAGTTCCTGGGCTGCTTCTGACAAAGATAAGGCCGAGGAATTCGCACAGCACCTTTCCAAAGTTTTTACTCCTCATCCAGAGCTTAATCCTACCCATACGGCGGCAGTTGAAGAGTTCCTTATATCACCAATACCGCTTTCCTTACCACCTAAAGCAGTTAATCCCTCTGAGGTCAGATATCTTCTTAAAAAGCTTCCTCTCCGTAAATCCCCTGGATACGATCTCCTTACTCCTCAAATCTTAAGACAACTTCCACCTAAAGCCATTACATTCCTTACATATCTCTATAACTGTATCCTACGCACTACCTATTTTCCTCTTTTATGGAAACATTCAACTATCATCCTTTTCCTAAAACCAGGCAAACCTTCTAACAACACGTCATCTTACAGACCTATCAGCCTACTTCCGATCCTCTCAAAAATTTTCGAAAAGCTCCTACTAAAACGAATCCTAGCCAAATTTCAAAATTTTCCTTCACATCAGTTCGGATTTCGTCCTCAACATTCCACGGTTCAGCAAGGACTCCGAGTTGTGGACCACATTTCCTCTGCCCTTGAGTGCAAGGAGTATTGTTCGGGTGCCTTTCTGGACATATCTCAAGCTTTCGACCGGGTGTGGCACCCGGGATTGCTCTTTAAGCTCAAAACCCATTTACCCCAATCCTTATACCTAGTCCTCCGATCCTATCTATCAAACCGCTCCTTCCGAGTTCGCTGTGGCTCAGAATTTTCCAAACATTATATTGTTGAGGCTGGTGTTCCTCAAGGCAGCGTCTTGGGACCCGTCCTCTACATCCTCTACACCGCCGATATCCCTACCGATCCCGATACCTTTCTGGCAACATTTGCTGATGATACCGCCATTTTGTCATCCAATTCCGATCCTGAAGCAGCATCGCTTAATTTACAAAATCACCTTTCCCTTGTCGAAGACTGGTGTAACGCTTGGCGTATTAAGGTGAACGAAAACAAGTGCTCACACGTCACATTCACTCTTCGACGCAAATCCTGTCCAACGGTTTATTTCAATTCCCTACCGCTTCCTTCCTCTGACACAGTCCGGTATCTTGGCTTTTTACTAGACAAAAGACTGACGTGGAACCCACACACAAGACTTAAAAGAAAAGAACTTAACCGCAGATTCGGCCAGTTATACAGACTACTAAACAGAAAATCTCATCTTACAGTTGACAACAAATTACTAATATACAAGACAGTATTGAAACCAATATGGACCTACGGACTTGAACTGTGGGGAGCAGCTAAACATTCTAACATCAAACGCATCCAATCCTTCCAATCCAAAGTTCTCCGAACAATAGTTAATGCTCCTTATTACGTTACCAACTCTACCCTACACCACGACCTTAAAATTCCGTTTATTTTAGACCTGGTACCATCCAAATTTTCCAAATTTCATCAGAACCTTATTCATCATCCTAACCCTCTAGCACAATCCCTATCCAGTACCACCCATCCCTACAATCCTCCTCGAAGATTGAAACGGCAGTGGCCGCGAGACGTATTGTAAACGTTTAAATTGGAGTTCTGACACTGGTCAGATCCTCCACTCATGTAATGTATGTTTGTGGCTATTGCGCCCTAGTTCGGCCTCCACTGATTCACACCAGTGACGCGGCTGAGGGCGAGGGTCTAGGATCTTTTGGATTCCGCTTTTTCCTCCACAAGTGGGGGGAAAAGCCCAGTCTGGGGTCCCTCTATAGCACTTGTATATTTTGTATATAGTTATGTTTGTTTGAATGATGTTTGTTTATTTGCAAACTTTTATTTATCTCAATTATAGGTTAATGTTTTGTTTTGTTTTTATATTTATTATTATTTAATTCTATATATATCATTTATTTGTATTTATCTCAGTTATAGGTTGTTGTTTGTTTTCTTATTTTGTATATATATTATATTTTATTTATTTGACTTTATCATTGTATATATTGTGTGAATGGGTTCATATATCACTATTACTAATGTTCATATAGAAACAAATTGTAATATATCTCAATAAAAAAAAAAAAAAAAAAAAAAAAAAAAAAAAAAAAAAAAAGTATAAGTGGCCCTTTTGGTTCAACGGTTTTGGTGAAAAGTTGCTGTAACATCTCAGGCCTATATGCTTATTAAATATAAAATTTTAGTTTCATACGACATTTCTTTTCGTGATAGACTTAAAACGCAAACGGACACACACACACACACACACACACAGTGTTTTTTGTGTAATCTGGTCATTTGGACTCAGGTGACCCCTAATAACTCGAATTGAAAAAATTTCATGATCGCAATACTTTCTCTTACTTTATATTTCAAATATAGGTAACTGATGTCATAATAGGATAAAGTTAATGGAAAACTTGATATTCCTAATTATATCTTCACTTAAATTTCTCTTCTTAAGGAATGGAGCCTTTGATCGGAAGAGACAAAAGCGAAAAGCCGTAAAAGCAACAAGGTAATCTCAATACTGTTATCAAACATATAAAATTTAACAAATTACTGAAGTTAACGAAACACGCATGCACCTAAGTAATATATAGTCAATTCTATGATTATATTATTTAAGGAACGACGTGGACTAATGAATAGAACACTAGTATGATGTTCGGGTGTTGGGTTCGAATCCCGGCTGTTACAGAATATTATTCATTCTGTTTGTTTGTTTATTTTATTTAACGTGACTTTATGCTACAATGCCTAATCAGACAGCGGGAGTCCTAAATTTTGCCTAGCCAGCTTTTATTAGGATAGGGATCTTTAACGAGTACCTGACATCGCACAGGCTCGGGACCACCTTTTAACGTCCCCTCCGAAGGACGGCCTAACTAAGGATTTTTTACTCCCATTAAAAAATCCTAGGACCACCTGCGGGTTTGAACACGTGACCTTAGGCATAGGAGGCAGTTATGCTAACAACCCAGCTACAAGTGATCCCTTCAATAATAAATAAATAAATAATTTTTTTTATTATCCTGGGACAAGTCCCTTTAGAATAAAAAAATACAGAATTTACAAAATGTGCTTTGCAGTCTTAGAGTAAGTTAAATACATATTAACAAGTTAATAATGACTTACATAAAATTAGACATATTCAAATAAGAAGAAAACAAAAACAGTGACAAAAAATAAATAATAATAATAATAAATTATTTACAATTTTATTGAGCCTGGGTATTCATTAAATGATTAAATATGCGGGATTTAAAGGTTGAAAGAGAGTTGGAGTGACGGATGGAAGGAGGGATAGAATTCCATAGGATTGAGGATCGAATGAGAAAGGATCTGTCGAAATGTGCAGTTCGGTGGGCCGTACTGTATAAATCCGAAGGCCTGGAGCGTGTACAACGAGGATGGACAGAGGATTTGAATTGAAGGAGGTCAAAAATGTATGATGGACGGCGGGATTGGATAACTTGGTAAAGGAATGTCGCAAGGAAATACTTGCGACGATTGGAAGGGTAAAGCCACTTCAACTCGCCATAAAATTGAGACACGGAGGCGTACCTGGAGACCCCGAAGATGAATCGGACAAAGCAATTAAATAAGCGTTTTATTTTTACTTCGAGATCCCCAGAAACACCATCGCATACCGTACTGCAATAGTCGAAGTGGGGAAATATTAGAGAGGTAACGAGGAGTTTTCGGGTTTCAAACGGAAATAGGTGACGGAGGGAATATAGTCGCTTTATGGTTGAAAAGGTTCGACGGGAGATTTCGGAAATATGATTTTTGAAGGATAGAGTTTGGTCGAAGGTTACTCCCAGGTTTCTAACAGTCGGGTGGAACTTTATAGGATTACTATTTAGGAATAGGGTTGGGATATGTGGAACTGTTTTCAGGAGGTGATGGGATCCTATTACAATTGCTTTTGTTTTTTCAGCATTAAGTTTTAACTTATTGACTACAGCCCAGTGACTTATTCGATTTAGGTCCTCTTGTAGTCTTTTTGTAGCTGGTAATAGGTCGGAGGGTGGGAAGGAAAGGTATATTTGGAAATCGTCAGCATAGAGGTGATATTTAGAGTGATGGATAAGGTGAGGGAGGTCATTAATATAGATAGCGAATAGAGTGGGGGATAGAGACGATCCCTGAGGGACACCACAGGATAGTGGCAGGGTAATGGAAGGAGGTTGATCTGGCACTACTACATACTGAGAACGATCGGAGAGGAAGGATTGAAACCAGCGCAAAGCACTGTTGGATACTGGAAGATTTTGGAGTTTGGTTAGAAGGATACTATGGTCAACCGTGTCAAACGCCTTTGAGAAATCTAAGAGGATGAGTATAATGAACATTTAAAATCAAGCAAAGAAAAAAAAAAAAATACCAACCCCCTTCCCTTACGTTTCAAGATAACCACCCAGCTACAAGTGATCCCATTCATTATGTTATTCCAGGCAGGGGGCGACACTATGGTATGGAGACCCTCCTGGGGCAGACCCAACCTCCAGAAAGTGGGTACCAAAAAGTATTGGGGAAAAACCTGGCGACTGAGTGTGATCTCGGCCTAATCACTTCATTCCACGGCTGTTGGCCTATAAACAGTACTAATATTTATATGCACTGAGTCTAAGACCCATTATGGGTTGTAGTGGTACAAGTTTTGTTTATTTTATTTTTTGATGTTCATATTATTTAATCTAAATAGATGTTTACATTGAAACAAAGTATATATATATATATTTTTTTTTTTTATTCCTCTTTATACTTTCTTAAAGTTAATATTATTTATAAGCCCTAATATCGGTTTTCGTAAGGAAGATAAATGAAATCCTTTTATTGCGATCACCATATTTAACAAAAAAATGTTGTTGACTATTTTTAATAATTTCTTACAAAGGCTAAGAATACCATCGAGAATGGTAGTTTACATCTACTATCAAAAGTAATTTACTCTACTCTTCGCAAATTTAAAAAATAATAATTTTGTTTTCCATTTTTTATATATTTTTTTACTTACTCCTCATTTACTTGAATTACAAAAGAAAACAAGAAGTTAAATTTTAATTATCAAACCGAGAGATATTTTCTTATTCAAGATATCCCCTTTCGCCGGAATTATCTCCCTCACTCACAAAGACGTTAAGATAAAGAAAGACAAAGTTTCTTACGAAATAAAACAAGCGACGAAAGTTGCTAAGCTGTTTTCATAATTAGAGGAATTTTCCTTGAGACAAACAGCTCAGTTTCAACCCTGATTTCACTCACTACTCTACTCTTAACATCTTGCTTATTCAGTTTACTCCATGAATAATTATTATCTTTACTCATAGCTGATAAGGTTAAGTAAATATATTGTATAATAAAAGCTATGTGTATATACAAAATATTTCGTAGCTATTTTTAAATAATAAATATGTTTATATAATACTGGTTGTAACCCTCGACTTTTCTTTTTTTGTTAATTTATAAACATTACAAGGAAACCATAACTTTTTACTTTCACTTACCTATATATAAAATATATAGTAAGGGAAAGTATTGCGATCGTGAAAATTTTCGAATTCCAGTATTCAACAGAAATAAACCTTTTAGGGTACCCTAAGTCCAAACAACCAAGTCCCGCAAAAAGGTCTCTGTGTGTGGTAACTCTCGGTCGAAAACGACAAGTCCTATGAAACTGAAATTTCATATTTAAATTAACAATACGCCCGAGATGTTACAGCAACTTTTTCATCGAAATCAACTAGCCAGAAGAGCCACTTTATACCATGCATTTTGTACCTTTTTACGATTTCCTCAAAAACGGCTCTAACGATTTTCATTAGACTTGCTATATGAATGCAAAATTTGATAGGCTTTAATATCATGTAAGTTTCATTGTGATTGAAATAGGGCTTAAATGCAGATATTTTAATATTTCTTCTTTTAGAGTACATTTAACTTTGTATATTTCTACAAATTAGTTACATCATCTTATAAGCATAGATAAATAACGGCAAAATATGAAAGTTGAGCGAATTCGACAAACAACTAAAGGAGTACAAACATATTTTTTTATGCAATTTTTGTGTTTTCGAACAAAAGAATGGATAATATATATGTATAATATACCGTTAGATAGTTAAAGATTTAAAAAAAAATCTATCTGATACACGGAATTGTAAAGGGTAATGGAGAGTGATGAAAAACCGATAAAACAAACTGATTTTTGTAGATAATTATATAATAGATTATTTAATAAAACACATGTTTCTATTGAAAGTCAATTTAATTTATTCTTTGACAATTTATTTTTATCTCTTTTATGTATTTAAACATTATTCAATTGATTTCAACAACGAAGGTAAGCGAAAGTGTGTTGCGCGCACCAAATGTTTTTATACGTCTGTCACAAGTATGCTAAGGTGTTTGTGTGATTATTTATTTGCGAATAAAAAGGGACAACGAGTAATAAAACGGAGGAATTATTCGCCGTTAATATCGATATTATTTATTTGTTTATAATCTTGGAAATTTCCCTTGTAAAAATAATATTAACCAATATAAACAATGGAATATAAATCATTTATCAATAATTCCAAAGATATATGACGCAATAAATAATTTACTTCAACGATCACAACACAATGTCTAACATACTCACGTCAAAACTATTGTTAACAATTACTCGAGCGTAACTAACTACCTCAAGAGAACAATCGAAACTACGGCAATACTCGATCCCAACTATTCAATAATTAGTTTCTCTGCAGTGAAATGGAAGTCAATAATAATAATCAAGGGGTCCAATCAAAATGGTTCTAAACAGCAAATATAATCAACAACACATGTATTGTATGATTGATTCTTGGTACTGTTCTGAAATTTCAGGTATTTTGACAACCGGTCAGTTTACAGAATATTGGCCTATATAAATATTTGAAGATAACTATGATATAAACGTGTGAAGTTTAACTTTATCGATACTAATAAAAAAAAATCTGGTGCGGGCAACACACGACTTTCACTGACTCCGTTTGTAAAATCAATGAAAGAATTTTCAAATACAGTCAGAGATAAAAATACGTGAAATTATTAAGGAATTAATCAAATTGAATTTATATAGAAACATGTGTTTTATTAAAAAAAACTATTATATTATTATCTTAAATAATCAATTAGTTTTATCTTCTTTTCATCACTCTCCATTAACTTCTAAAGGGCTGTCTATGAGATAATGTTTTTTCTAAAATCTTTAGCTTTCCAACGGTATATCATACATGTATATTACTACTCTTATGTTCAAAAACGAAAAATTGCATTAAAAAATATTTTTTCTGTTTTCTCCTTTAGTTGGGTATATATGTATATATATTTACCTGTTTTTCATCAGTAATAAAAAGATAATATAGTGATTTTCATAGAATCAACAAAATTAAAAGTACTTTAGAGAAAGAAAATTTAAAATATTGGCATTTAAGCCCTGTCAGACCATTTTAATCAAAATAAAACCTAAATGATATTAAAGTCCATTAAATTTTACATTGATATAGCGAGTTTAATCAAAATCGTCGGAGCTGTTTTCGAGAAAATCGAAAAAAGGTGCAAATTGCAAGGTATAAAGTGGCTCTTCTGGTAAGCTCATTTTGATGAAAAAAGTTTGGTAACGTCTCCGGCGTATATTTTTCATAAATATGAAATTTCAATTTCATAGGACTTACCGTTTCCGTCCGGGAGTTACCACACACAGACCTTTTTGCGGGACTTGGTTATTTGGACTCTGGGGACCTTAAAATGAGTATTTCCGTTGAAAACTGGAATTCGAAAATTTTCACGATCGCAATACTTCCCCTTACTGTATATAGTAAGTGAAAGTAAAAACGCTGCAAATTATTACACAATTGTTTATTATTTCCAAATAACAATATTAGGGTAATAACTGTTTATATAGCTATTGATATGCAATTATGTAACATGAAAATCTATAATTCAAAGGATAATATCCTATCACTACCGCTGTTTCAAAACGCAATATCTAAAGTAGTTTTTAACCAATAACAATGATTCTTTTTTCATTTATTCTAAAAATTTGGTTTTTAATTATTTAATTATTAGGATAAACGGATTTTTTTTTTATTCGTCATTTGGATTTTACGCATCTTGAAACGTAAGCTCTCAAATTTTGAAAAAAAGGGGGAGTTAATTTTTTTTTTTTTTTTAGCTGATTAAAAAAGTTCATTGAAAATAATAAACCAAAAGCATTTATACAGGACTGCGTTACTATTTCCTTTTCTTTCTTTCTATATTCATTCAGATAATTCTAATAAAATTTCCTGTTTCCAGAACACCTTACATTTTATCTTTATCAGAAATAATAATCGAGTTATCAGGAAATCATATGTCTTAAAGTTGTGGCTTGATCTAATAAGATGATTTTTTTTTTCGCACTTTGTTCATAGCATTGTCTTAATCTCAAAAATCTTTTCGATTTTTCTATATCTTCAATTATAACCGATTTTTGGTCCAATTATATCTTTTATAATTTGAATTTTTTTTTTGTATTGATCGGGCTTTACTGATTCTAAAACTCCATACATAATTTTCTCTATCGTCAAAAATAACTGAGTTATGAGCGTATTTATGTGTAAAATTTCTATGTTTTTTCTTTTCTTTTTTTATTCGTTATACGGATTCTACGCATCTTGAAACTTAAGCTCTTAAATTTTGAGAGGTGGTTATTTTTTATTTCTTCGATTACAAAGGTTCATTATTGGAAATAATAAACAAAAATTAACTAATAAAAGATGAGAGAAATAAAAAAAAAATGTGGGAGTCTGGAAAAGTTACAAGTTTTTAACTAAAATCCTAAAAAAAAAAAAACATTTAAAAGTAACTGATTATATTAATCATTAAATATTTCGGTGCAAATAGATCGTGACGTACAACATTGAAAAATAAAAAATGGACTGGAATCTTTGGCTTCCACCCACGTATTGAACCTAATCTATTATTATGTTTTTTTCTTTTTAATGTATTGGTTGAAGGCCCACAATATAGGCCGAAACGTCGGAACAAAAAAAAAGATGATCCGCCATTTTAATTTTAACACCCTTCTTTCTCTTTCATGGACTTCCTATTCCTTAGTCTATTGAGGCTTCTGCTTGTAGCCAGCCATCCACTCACATTAGGTAATTTGCACATTTTTAAAATTAATTAGTTATTATTCATATTTATAAATTAAATTTTAATCATTTTAATTGAATTTTAACAATGATGAGCATAGCTGATTCATTTTGTATTTCTCTTTTATAGTGGAATGAATTTCATTGTTTTATTGTTTCATGTTTAATTTTTTGAGTTTTTATTATCTATTTTTAGGAATTTAACGTTTATCTTATAGATTATTAAGATTTTTACTGTATAAATTGTATCTATTTTATTATGCATTTGTTATTATTATAAAATTTTCGTGTTAAATTGTGAGATTTATTATTTTTAATTGGTCGATATTTTGTACTAGCAGATAAAATTGCTCCTTTACACCTGAAGATGGCATTTGTCCATCAATTAAGCCATTAATTACCCACTTTTTAGTATACCTCCAAATATGAACATGGAAACACGAGATTTTCGAGTAATACTTTTGTACGAGTTTAAACTCGGCAATTTAGCAGCTGAGGCCGCTAGAAATATTTGCAAGGTGTTTGGGGAAGAGAGTGGTAATGAACGGACCATTCGCCATTGGTTTGCTAAATTTTCAGCTGGGGATACCGACTTGGAAAACCTGCTCCGAGGAAGACCTTCGTCCGTAATAGACAACGATGTCCTCAAACATACAGTAGAAGGAAACCCCTACCAAACAGTTAAAGGACTCTCAGCACAACTAAATGCAAGTGCATCTACCGTTTCCAGATATTTAAAGTGTATTGGGAAAGTAAAAAAGCTCGATACATAGATACCTATTGATCTCACTGAGCGGCAGCAAGACCCCTATGTTCAAAAACATACCATGCAAAAATTGAAAGAACTGGGCTACGAAGTTCTTCCGCACCCACCATATTCTCCCGACTTGTCCCCAACAGATTATCACCTGTTCAGGAATTTAGACAACTTTGTCAAAGGAAAACTTTTGAAAATGATGATCAAGTGAAAAGTGCGTTTTCAGATTTTGTTTCACTTCAAAGCACAGAGTTTTTCAGTTCGAGGATAAAGAAGTTGGTGCCACGTTGGGAAAAATGTGTAGAAAACGAAGGTAAATACTTCGAATAAAATTATCTTGTTTTCATATCGTATTTTTAATGAAAATCCTTTACCTTTAAAACGGACATTTCATGTGACACAACCAAATAGTAAAAGAGTGGTGAAATATAAATCAGCCTTCAATTTTCACAGAATTTGACCTTCACCATAAAGAATCTACAACTTATTGAAAAAAATTGTCTTATTGGTGTGTTTTTCTGCTGACCTCACCTTTAACCGACTTATTTATTATATAGTGTCAACAGTCAACATCTACTTAGTTTTTAAGAATCGATATAATAACTATTGTGGATCTGGTATCAATTAAAAGTTGACAATGAGACAGATGCTAATTGAGGAATGGCTTTGGCCTAAGACTCAGCTGAAGGATGAGGGAGAGAAGACTAACGATGAACAAACAGACTCCAACAAGTTGCGCAAACAGTCGCCATTGTGAAGAGTCGATGACCTGCCTCTTGAGGATCAAGGGCAGAGCCTCCACCGTCCAAGTATCGAAGTAATCCAGTTCGCCATCTACCTCGCTATCTTCATTACCATGAGCTATGAAAATAAATAAATAAATATATATATTGGGTTATCCGAAAAATACGTAGATATTTTGAAAATAAAATTTACCTTTTATTTTTTCTACTAAAAGTCACAAAGCTAATGTTTATTTGTATGCCGTTAATTCTCATAGAATTAACTATACATACACACTGAATTCGTCTTTATTAAGGCTAAGTAGTGTAGTTTATCGAAAACTAACATGAGTGATGATTCAGTTCATTTTCGTCCGTTCTTTTTTAAGAAAGGGAATAAAGCTCTCACTGCTAGAAGGATTCGTGCCGTGTAAGCGATTCAATTGCGGATAGCACGGTTTAGAAGTGGTTGTCGTGGTTTAGATCACGAGATTTCAATTTGGAAGACCAACCCCAAGCCACCATTGCGCTACACCCAAAATATTACTACAACATCACTTAATTTACAAATGTTCAAAACTACCACTCTGTTACAAAAAGCTGATGTATGTTACCATTATCAGACTCATCTGGACATAATGAATCGAGCTTTTGGGCTCTACTAAACCATCTAATTCCTCCAGCATCCAATCCTTACAATCAAAAATCCTTCGCAAAATCCCAAATGCTCCTTACTTTGTCACAAATAAAATCATCCATAACGACCTTATTATCCCATTTGTTTCTGACCTTTCTCGTACCGGATATACCACATTCAATTCAAAACTCCCAGCCCATATAAACTCTCTTGTCCGCAGCCTATCAACTTCACATATTCCTGATACCCCTCTGAGGTGATTGAAAAAAAGATGGCCTGATCAATAGACATTGAAGTTCTACAACAGGGTAGTTTATTCACAAGCTTTTACGCCCTTCAATATAATTCAACACTTTTACTTGTGTATTGTTGTAACATTCAATAAAATATAAATTAAAAAAAAAATATTTGTGCTGTGTCAGCCAGTTTTATTCATATAGGTATTGCCCTAAAGACAAATTAATTAATTAACTAAGTAAAATTTGCACAATAAGGAATAAATACATGGATTAGGCTTTTGACCGAATTTGGCACCCAGAACTGCTATACAAACTAAGCCAATTTCGCTCTCACCTGCACACTTCCTAATCCTTTCCGTTCCTAACTTGCTGATAGAATCTTTAAAGTAAGCTATAACCTTCTTTATTACGTGTACCTCAAGGAAATATACCAGGCCCAATCCTTTATACGGTATATTCAGCTGATATTCAAATCCATCCTAGTACTGACCTCACTACTTAAACTGACGAGACATTTGTCTTATCTGTAAATAAATATTATAGTAAATAATGAAATATTTTGCATTTTAATTGTAAATTTACCTAGGACTCCATCTCGAAAAACTTCTTACTTGGAATCCCCATACAAGACTGAAAAGACAAGAAGCTGCCCGACGTTTTCAACTACTTCAACACTTACTGGACAAACGCTCAAACCTTCCACTTTACTCTAGTCCACACATACTGTATTTGTAAAATGCTCATCTATATGACTATCATAAGGCCGACATGGACTTACAGAGTAGAGCTATAGGGTTAAACCTTCGAGTTCTTCTCGTATCCAATTCTTATAATCCAAAATCTTTCGGAAAATCCTCAATGCTCCTTATTTTGTCACAAACAAACTCATTCATAAAGACCTCAATATTCCATATGTTGCTGACTTAGCCCGAACCAGGATTATTTATTCAATAATGAATCTTTGTAATCGCTCATAAAAATTACAGAAAGAAGAGAAAAATAATTACAATTTTAACCATAAATATGCCGATAATTCAGTTTTTTATTTAATATAGAGAAAAATATGTAGAGAGGTTTAGAATCAGCAAAGCGCGATAAACAGAAAAGTTAATCTATATATTCAAGTCACAAATCATAATAGATGTAATTGTACCAAAAACTCGTTTATTATTATAAATGCGACAAATAAAGAGGAAAACTTATCTTATATGGTCAAGCCACATCTTTAATGGAATGTGATTCTCAACTAACTCTGTTATTATTGATGATAGAGAACAAATCAGGAAATTGTTTTGGAATCAGAAATTTGTTATTGAATTATTCGAATAAAAATCAGAAGAAAAGAAAAGAAAATAGTAACTAAGTCTAATATAAATCCTTTTAATTTAGTATTTTGAATAATGGACATTTGTAATGGAAAAAAACAAAAAAACATCCCCCTTAAAATTTGTGGGCCTATTTTTGAAGATAATAATTTTGAAAAATCCGTTTTCCCTATATTATTAATAAATAAATACCAAATGAAATAATAATCATTGAAATTGGTTCAGATCTAGCAGATATAGCGTTTTGAAATTAACAGTGGTGATATGCCATTTTCCTTTGGCTTATTTATTATTTTTCATATTAGTTAATTGCCTATAAACATCTATATAAACAATTAAACCCTAATATAATAATAATGATAATAATATTAGTCTTTATTAATATACATATAAAAATTTAATATACATTTTTTTTCTCCTTTCTTTATAAATATGTAGGTACATAGACCTTCCTTTTCTGGAGTTTAAAGGCTTTAACGGTAACTACCCGTACTTGAGTTAAAGAGTTGGCTCATCTTCACATTCCAAAATTCCCTGCCCTAGACTATTACGTGACCATAGCACTCCTTCTGCCTTTTTGATTTTATCGACCCACCTTCTTTGCCTGCCTCGGTATTTTTCTCATCCAATGGGGTCCACTCAGTCAATATTTTAGTCCAGTTATAATCATTTTTCCTAATTAGATGGCCAGCCCATTGTCATTTCACCTTTTTCACGAATTTGATTGATTTGATCAGTGACACCACTTACTTTTCTTATTTTTTGTCTGTTTAGCATTTGGCTTTTTCTTAAACCTAACATGCTCCTCTCCATTGCTCTTTGGCATGTTAAAATTTTTCTCTCATGGAGCTTCTTGAGGGACCATGTTTGGCATCCAGCACTCAATGTGATGTATGTATGAGTGTGTGTATGTGTATATAGGTATAAGTGAATTCTTGACTTTATTGTATTGATTCATTATTGTGTATATATTTTATTGTAATTTTATGCCGTGTAAATATTGTATGAATGTAGTATGTATGATATCTTTCAGCACTACTATGGATGTCCAAATTGGGACAGATTGTAATTTTACTCAATAAAAATTGTTGTTCAAAAAAAAAAAAAAATTTTTGTTTTTACCCTAATATTCAACTCAACGTGTGGTCTGGAGGGCTAAAAATAATATTAAAAATATATACAAATATTGAATGCCGTTATTTTAACAACCTTTCTAAACAAAGCCAAATTTATTCATAAAAAAAACAAAATGTAAGATTGCTTATTTTCCATATGAATATTAATGCTTGTTTTATCGCGGGCTCAGGCGCAAGGTTTTAGCCTAGATAAAGCCTTTCAAAGCTGTCGCTTGGGAGAAGCCTTAAACTGTATAATTGCTTCGGTCCAAACATCGATCCTCTACTGATCCGGCTACCATGCTTCACAAGACTATTCATTCTTATTTTTTTAAGAACTAATAAAATACTGTTTATCAATGACGATGATAACGAAAAGATGTGGAAAAATTCTAGTGCGAGCACCACACATTCTTCTCTTACCTTCGTTGGGCTATGTATCAAACCTTAAATATTGAAAACTATAAAAGACGAGTAGAAGTGTTGTCGGGCTCTAGCCAGGAAGGTTCTCAGAAGGGCGGTGCAAAAAATATACACCCCGCCACTCCTGGTGCAGGAAAAGCCACCTACAGAGGAGTCAGGGAGAAGATCTTGAAGAGGACACATATCCGGAAGCCGCAGACAGCATTTAATCTTTTTTAGTCAAGTAATTCATACAGTCTCTTGATCTTATTATATATAATCTGTATCTAAATAAACCATTTATTTATTCGTTAACGTTTCTTAATAAATTGGAAAACACATACTGTAATGTATTGAAGATACTGAGGGGAATTAGGATTGTATAATTATGGTATTAATTAAATAAATATTGATTAGCCTATGTCGGCAAAAGTACAAAGGGCGTGTACTTGCCCCCTTGGATTCTCTAATAGGCCCCCCGGTTTCCCCATGGGTCTGGGATACCAGAGACCCCTGGTAGTTTCCTACAGCGGCAGCCTACAAGAATATTAAGGGTGGTCAAAAGATAAAAATAAGATCACAAGGGCTGTACCGCCAACCAGGGTACTTCCCATGTCAGCCCACCCGAGGTGACGAGGATGGGAGAGAAGATTCGTAGGGCAGTCTTATTCGAACCAGGAGGCAGTCATGTTTTATCCTCAAGAGGAGTGAGTCGGGTTCCACCTACAAGAAGAGGAGGTAGCCGTCGGGGTTCTGAGAGCAGCTAGAGTATGATGCCAAGAAAGGGGACCTATGACTGATTGCACCTTCGCCAGCCGGTTAGGTGTTTCAAAGGTATATTGTTATTTGTAATATTGTATGGCAAAGGTAGTAGAGAAAATGTCCCTCAGTATTCTCAATCAGAGTTTTAGGCAATATGTGAATATAATGATATGTGTAAATTAATAATTATAGTAATGTATTAATTTAATCTTGTTTACTTTTATCTTACCCTGCATGCCACCTCTTGGATTGGTAAACACGATACCTTTGGAAAGGAGATCCATGGTATCATTAAATATAGTTTATATATTGACTAAATATAGTAAGTAAGCTAGTTTTTGAAGCTACCGCTGCCTTAGAAAAGCAGCCGGTCAAAAACATAGCATTTAAATGATAATTATACAATCCTAATTCCCCTCAGTATCCTCGATACATTACAATACCCCTTTGGAAAGGTTTCCAATTTTATTCCCTTAGTTTAACCCATGTTTTAAATGAGTCACAGCAGTTGTTAAAATAAATTTAAGTACATTAAATATTTCAAGAGGTAATAAAGATTAATGTATTAAACTGTGTTTCAATAGAAATATTTGGAACATATTGCAAATAAATATAGAAAATACTTTCCCTTACTATATATTTCCTACATAAGTGAGGGAAAGTAAAAAAAAAAAAAAAATACTGTAAAATTCCTTGATTAACTTGTTCGACAAACAAATCTACTGGTACAAACATTATTGACAGACAAACTACTACAAACCCTACCTAATAGCTTAAAACTCAAGTAAGGTCTATTCACGTTTTATGTTCTCTTGGTTCAAGATAGCAAAGTTCGGAAAAATCACTGATTGTGGTAGTCTAGCTCATAAACGAAATATCATACTAACTAAATTTTTTCATTCAAAACAAATATAATGCTGGAAAGTCGTTTTCTGTACCCAAATCGACAAAATACGAAAATCCCTTTACATTATTTTTCACTTTATTACAATCTTCCCGAAAACTCGTAACGATTAATTTTTTTTCTCCTAATCTTTATTTACACCTGTCAGAAGCTGTCTGACAATCAGCAAATGTGTTGGACAAAAGTAAGATCAAACATGGTAGGCATGAGGAAGTAAAGTGCCCAGCAGCACCCCTTCCAAGGCTTAAATTTAGCAGAGGAGGTCCCTCATCCAACATCGTTTTAGCCTTCATCTGAGTGTTATTTCAGCTACTGACATGTCGTTAATCAGTCTATTTTCGTGACCGTTAAGTTTACTGTGAAAACGAGAATAGAGTGTTCCTATATGTTGATCAACTGTTGGTTGTTGTAAGTACGTATGTAGGGTTCTGTTGTTTACGTACCAAGGAGCTGTCGTTATGAGTCTTAAAATTTTGGATTGAAATGATTGCAGTTTTTGTATGTGAGTCTTTTTTGCTGAACCGAAAATCTGTGAAACGTAAGTCCATTTTGGCTTAAGTAGGTATGTGTATGTATTCAGTTTCTGTCTAATTTTTAATTTTGATGATTTTGAGAAAAGAGAGTATAGTACTTTTAGTCGATGGTTGAGAGTCTGTCCTTTGATCTTGACATGTGGACCCCAAGTCATCCTTCGATAGAGTGTAAGTCCTAGGTAATGTACAGAGTTGGTATAAGGAATTTAGTTGTTGTCGATAAAAATTGGTGAGCAAGTGTTTTGTCGTATCGTGAACGTGACGTGTTTTGATTTGATTTAAACCAATTTTCCAAAGATTGTACCAATTTTGTAGTACCATTAAGTGATTTTTTTGAGTGTTAATTTATATTAAACTCGCTACATTGCTGTAAATTTTGATGTGATTTATTTCAACGAATACAAGGACCAGGCTAAAATACGAAATTTTCAAAAATTCTTTATCTAAACTTGCTTTATTATTTGTAATCTGAAGAAATTATTGCTTTATAATTGTTAGCATTGATGAGCAACAGGTTAATATAAAAATAATTTGATCACTAAATCGACAAGAAATGATTTTATATATGTTAATTTCCCTCTCCTGAAAATAAGAATTGTAATATAGATTATATTATACCTTTTGATAGAAAAATATATTTTCTAGCAAAGCTGTAAAAGGTAACAGAGGTTGACAAAAATAGCATAAAGTTATGTAATTGCTGTAGCTAATTATTCTTTTATATAAAATAACCGTTACCGTAAAAATGCGTTTTATTTTTGTCTTTTACTACGTTGTTGGAACACAAGAAAAAAAAAAAACAAAAAACAATACGCAATTGGAGTATTTTCGGATGTCGCTAAGATGTTTAATAAAGCATGGCACAAGGGGCCACTGTTTAAGATCAAGTACGTCTTATCTTTAATATTCAATTCAATATTTCCTCTTCGATAGGTATTTCTCTATTCGGCAGGGCTTAGAAATGTCATCAATTCGACCAGTCTCAGCAGGAGTAACGCAAGGATCCACACTAGCTCCTCTCCTATACATTGTATACACTCATGAAATACTAACTAACTCTATAATAAAAGACAATAGCCAAATTTTAAGACTCATAACGACAGCTCATTGGTATTTAAACAAGAAGGTTTTCTATATAGGTAACAGGGTTCTTTATACGAACTTACAACAATTAAAAGGTAAACAATACTTACGAACGCTCTATTCTCGTTTGCATAGAAAACTGTAAGGACACGACAATAGACTTATAAGCGACATGTCAATAACTGAAATGCCTGCTAGAAGAAGCTGGAGGAGAGACCTCCTCTGCTAAATTACAGCCTAGAAAGGGGTGCTGGGTAGGGTACTTTTATCCCCCATCTCTATCATGCCTACTGCATACTTTTTATATGGCAATTTTGTTTAATGTCAGACGTTCTCAGATATGAGGAGACAACTTTTTTTTTTTCTCTGCTGTGACAGCCCATGTAGGCTCTTGGCTCATCACGTTTCTCAATGAAATTTTATATGTTAAGATCGTCACGCCTTTTTAGGTGAGTGGCCACCATTAGGCGGAAGGGTCTCACATACCTAAGGGAGAGCCAGTAAGTGAATACACATTTAATTATATGCTTTTAAAAGTCCCGCTGAGACTGGGATTCGAACTCACAACCTTGACTAGCGCGCTCGCCACTCAGCTACGGTCTTCCCCCTTGTTTAAACGTTATAAGTTCCAAAAGAAAATTGTATTTTGGGAAGTAACAAAAAATCGTTTTTCGTGCATTAGATGTTTAAGTAAAATGATATATAATTATACAATAGAACATGAGTAAAACACAGCGACATATTTTTCTGATAAACTCCTTCGAATATAATTTTAAAGACCCGAAAACATTGTGTAAGCTACTTATCTAACAGAAAAATATTATTTACTATTAACATATTAGTTCTCTAATAAAGAGTCTTAAAGGAGTATTTTTTTTTCACCTGCGAAACATGTTTTTTTTATAAACTCTCACTTACTTCGAATGAAATTGGTGTAAAAACAAGAGATATGCAACAGTTTTGAACAAAAGTTTGTTATAATTTTTGATGAGAATATTATAAATGCATAGGAGAAAGTTGGACCGTGACTAAAGTTGAGGTGGCCTGAGAAAACAGTTGATGAACTTCGCAATTCTCATCTCGCTCCAGTTGTTCTCATCATCATGTCTAGTCCCTTAAGCCCAATCCATTTAATTCAACCTTCATTCACAAATCATTTTACAAGTTTCATTCAATATTTTAATCATACATGAATGGTTAATGATGTTTCTTTCCTCTATTAAAAAAACAAAACAAAACTTATTGATTTTATTTATCATTCATTCATTCATTCTTTGGTGCGACAGGCCGTGTAGGCCCTAGGCCTCGTGGTGTAATCTTCTGGGAGATTGTACTCACGATTCTCGATGAAATTTTATAGGGTAGGGTCATCACTACCTGCGCCTATTTTTGTGAGTGACCACCATTTGGCTGACGGGTCTCACATACCCAGGGGAGAGGCTGTGAGTGGATCCCCATTTAGTTATATCCTTATAAAAGCTCCGCCGGGACTGGGATTCGAACTCAGAACCTGTAGCGTGAGAAACTAGCGCGCTAGCCACTCAGCCACGGGCTTCCCCGATTTTATTTATCAAAGCAGAATATTCAGATATGATAGTAACATGATTTATAAAAATGATACGTTAGTAATTTCAGTAATAATTTCAATCAATAATATTGTGCCCTCACTGACAAAATAAAAACTAGGATCAACATGGATTAATTATTTTTTATTTACAATTTCATAAAATAAAATAAAAACGCAATTCTTCTTTTATAATGTTTTGCTATTGTAATTATTTAAAAAATGATGATTTTTTAATATTCAACATGTTTAGGCCTATTTTTGAATTATCGAATGTACTTATTATGTAAACATAATCGATTTTGATATATTTCAATTCTGTCGTACCTATATTTATTAAATTTTTTAATATCTATCATAGGGTTATCAGAAATGACATATAATAAAACTCTAACTACTTGCCAATCGGATAATAACGTTTGATTTATTTTACCTCTGCATTTTTCTTTCATATTGAGATCGATTATTGAAATTATCTGAGATTACAATATTCGATACACTATATGCTAATTACGAAATTTCTATAAATCCTTATTTTCATTTTTTTTTTCAGATTTGTAAAAAGAAAAGTATCGCCTATCAGATATTTGTATGAGTAAATTAGTCACAAAAGATGAAACTCATAATATGGATTTTACTTAAATTTTTTTTTTTTTTTATTTATTGAGATATATTACAATTTGTTTCTATATGAACAATAGTAATAGTGATATAAGATTCCATTCACACAATATATACAGTATACAATGATAAAGTCAAATTAAATAAAATATAATATATATACAAAATAAAAAAACAAACAGCAACCTATAATTGAGATAACCACAAATAAATGAAATAATAAATACAAATAAATGATATATATAGAATTAAATAATAATAAATATAAAAACAAAACATTAACTTATAATTGAGATAAATAAAAGTATGCAAATAAACAACATCATTCAAACAAACATAACTATATACAAAATATACAAGTGCTATAGGGACCCCAGACTGGGCTTTTCCCTCCACTTGTGGAGGAAAAAGCGGAATCCAAGAGATCCTAGCGCCTCGCTCTCAACCGCGTCACTGGTGTGAATCAGTGGAGGCCGAACTAGGGCGCAATAGCCACAAACATACATTACATCAGTGGAGGATCTGACCAGTGTCAGAACTCCAATTTAAACGTTTACAATACGTCTTGCGGCCACTGCCGTTTCAATCTTCGAGGAGGATTGTAGGGATGGGTGGTACTGGATAGGGATTGTGCTAGAGGGTTAGGATAATGACTAAGGTCCTGATGAAATTTGGAAAATTTGGATGGAGTTAAAGAAATTAAAAATCTACTTCATTCGTTTTCGGAGAAACAATAGAAATTGTTTTAATCCATAGTATATTTCTAAATGGCATCCCTTAATAAAATTAGTAAATATAGGAGAGTATTCGAAAAAGGTAAGGTATTTGTCTCTCCCTCGAACATTTGAGATGGAATTAAAGAAGACAAGAATTGCTGAAGGAAACAAGCAAGAGCACTAATTGAAAAGAATAAATTCCATGTTCTGCGGCGAAGAACAAAAAAGAAAGAGAAAGAGTGGCAAAATTAGGTAGGTCCTGACAGGGCGGAAACTCTAGGGTCTAAATTTTCAATGAGGGGGGCCACCGAACCCCCCCTCCTCCGACCGATTGCCTAAACGGCCCTGCAATATTTAAAGCCTAGCCTGTATTAGTCCACTCCTTTCCTGAAACCGAATAAACCAGATTAAATATTGATATATTTCCTTCCGGTGGCACGACAAGCTGTGTAGACCCTTGGCCGCGCGGTGTAATCTGCTAGAAGAATACACAATTTTTTAGGTTAGGTTCATCGACTCGTTACGCTTATTTTGGTGAGAGGCCACCAGTCTCACAAAGCCGTGGGAGAGGCTCTGTGTGAATCTCCATTTAAGTAAATGCTTGAGAACGTCCCTCCGACTGGCACTGGGATTCGAACTTACAATCTTTGGCGCGAGAGAATAACGCGCTAGCCACTCAGCCACTGGCTCTTCTGTTCTATCACAATCCAAGATTACTGTGTCCTTTTATCACTATCAAGGATAAGAGTAGCTTTATATATTTAAAATTCACCATCTTCAAGTTTACTCCAACAATATTGGAAAAACCCAGAAGAATAAAAAATCAACATTTTGTCAGCCTAAATTAAATTAGATAACCTGATAACATTCGCTTTGAATATTAAATAGTTGACTCGGTTTCGCTTACTTCAACATTTAGTGGACAGACGCTCTAATCTTCCACTTATCTACAAAAGGCTCATCTATATCACCATTATAAGGCCTATCTGGACGTTCGTAGTTGAGCTTTGGGACTCTACTAAACCATCAAATTCATCCCATATTCAATCCTTACAGTCCAAAATCCTTAGAAAAATCCTCGATGCTCCTTACTTTGTCACAAATGAACTTATCCACAAAGACCTTAATGTTCGATATGTAACTGATCTAGCTCGAACCAGATATAACTCCTTCCATGAAAAACTCCACTCCCACTCTATCCCAATCCGAAAAGTTTCAATCCGAGCTTCCTCTTCGATTCCTGACAATCCTCCGAGGCGTCTGAAAAGAAGATGGCCTTGAGACCTTCTAATTTAGAATAGTTACAGGAGTGCTACCATTGGGTAGTTCTTTTACAAGTCTTTTTCATGGCATTTTTCTTTTATCATATTTACTTGTTGTATTATTTAGTACATTGTAAATTTCAATAAATTATGTTTAAAAAAAAAAGGTATTGGTCGAAGGCCCACAATATAGGCCGAAACGTCAGAACAAAAAAAAAGATTAATTAAATGATCCGCTACTTTAATTTTGACCCCCTTCTCTCCCTTTCACGGACTTCCTATACAGACATGAGGCTTCTGGTTGTAAACATCCACTCACACTAGGTAATTTCCACATTTTTAAAAATTAATTAGTTATTATTCATATTTATAAATTAAATTTTAATTTACCCTCACAGAAGACTGAAACGACAAGAAACTGCACGACGTTTTTGACTTCTTCAACACTTACTAGACAAACGTTCTAATCTTCCACTTAACTACAAAAGACTCATCTACATGACTATCATAAGGCCGATATGGACTTACGGAGTGGAGCTTTGGGGCTCTACTAAACCATCGAATTCTTCCCGTATCCAATCCCTACTATCCAAAATCCTTCGTAAAATCCTAAATGCTCCTTATTTTGTCACGAACAAACTTATCCATAAAGACCTCAACGTTCCGTATGTTGCTGATTTGGCCCGATCTAGATACCATTCCTTTCCTGACAATCTTCCTAGGCGTCTGAAAAGAAGATGGCCTCGAGACCTTCTAGTGTAGAAAAGTTACAGGAGTGCTGCCATTGGGTAGTTCTTCTTCAAGTTTGTATCACGTCATTTAACTTTTGTCACATTTACTTGTTGTACCTTGAAGTACAGTTGTAAATTTCAATAAATGATGTTAAAAAAAAAAAAAAAAATTAATTTAATTTTATGTATATAGTTATGATTGTGTGTAAGATGTTTATTTATTTGCCAACTTTTTATTTATCTCAATAATAGGTTTTTGTTTCGATTTGTTTTGTTTTTTATTTATTATTATTATTTTATTGTATATATATATGAATTTATTTATGTTCTATTTTATGTAATTTGACCATTATTATTATTTTCTGTATATATAGTATGAATGTGGTCTCTTATCAATATTATTATTGTTCATTTTGTAACAAATTGTAATATATCTCAATAAAAAAAAAATAAAATAAAAAAAAAAAAATTAATTTTAACAATGATGAACATATTATATTAACTGATTCATTTTTTTTATTTGGTCCGTACGAGTAATCAATCCTTCGCTGACAAACTCCACTCCCATATTAACCCCATAGTTTCAATCCTTGCTTCCTCTTCCATTCTTGACAATCCTCCGAAGCGTCTGAAAAGAAGATGGTCTCGAGACTTTCTAGTTTAGAATATTTACAGGAGTGCTACCATTGGCTAGTTCTTCTACAAGTCTTTTTCATGTCATTATTCTTTTATCATATTTACTTGTTGTATTATTTAGTACATTGTGAATTTCAATAAATTTTGTTTAAAAAAAAAAAGGTATTGGTTGAAGGCCCACAACAGGCATGGGAAGAGTGGTGCCAATGGGCATTTTCTCTTAATGTATTTCATCTGACAGCTAATTTACTTGTTGTATTAACTAATACGGTTGCAAATCTCAATGAATAATTTTTTTTTTTTTTTTTTTTTTTTTTTTTTTTTTTTTTTATTGAGATATATTACAATTTGTTACAAAATGAACAATAATAATATTGATAAGAGACCACATTCATACTATATATACAGAAAATAATAATAATGGTCAAATTTCATAAAATATAACATAAATTCAAATATATACAATAAAATAATAATAATAAATAAAAACACAAAACAAATCGAAACATAAACCTATTATTGAGATAAATAAAAAGTTGGCAAATAAATAAACATCTTACACACAATCACAACTATATACAATATATACAATTGCTAAAGGGACCCCAGCAAGCGCTTCTTCCTCCACTTGTGGAGGAAAAAGCGGAATCCAAGAGATCCCAGCACCTCTATCTCAGCCGCATCACTGGTCTGAGCCAGTGGAGGCTGAGTTAGGGCGCTGTAGCCACAAACATACCGTACATGAGTGGAGGATCTGACCATTGTCAGAACTCCAGTTTAAATGTTTACAATAGGTCTCGTGGCCACTTCCGTTTCAATCTTCGAGGAGGATTGTAGGGATGGGTGGTGCTGGATAGGGATTGTGCTAGAGGGTTAGGATGATGACTAAGGTTCTGATGAAATTTGGAAAATTTGGATGGTACCAGGTCTAAAACAAACGGAATATTAAGGTCATGGTGTAGGGTACAGTTGGTAACGTAATAAGGAGCATTAACTATTGTTCGGAGGACTTTGGATTGGAAGGATTGGATGCGTTTAATGTTAGAATGTTTAGCTGTCCCCCACAGTTCAAGTCCGTAGGTCCATATAGGTTTCAGTACTGTCTTGTATATTAGTAATTTGTTGTCAACTGTAAGATGAGATTTTCTGTTTAGTAGTCTGTATAACTGGCCGAATCTGCGGTTGAGTTCTTTTCTTTTTAGTCTTGTATGTGGGTTCCACGTCAGTCTTTTGTCTAGTAAAAAGCCGAGATACCGGACTGTGTCTGAGGAAGGAAGCGGTATGGAATTGAAATTAACTGTTGGACAGGATTTGCGTCGAAGGGTGAATGTGACGTGAGTGCATTTGCTTTCGTTCACCTTAATGCGCCAAGCATTGCACCAGTCTTCGACAAGGGAAAGGTGCTTTTGGAGATTTAGCGACGCTGCTTCAGGATCGGAGTTGGATTATAAAATGGCTGTGTCATCAGCAAATGTTGCCAGAAAGGTATTGGGATCGGTAGGGATATTTGCGGTGAAGAGGATGTAGAGGACGGGTCCTAAGACGCTGCCTTGAGGAACACCGGCCTCAACAGTATATTGTTCGGAAAATTCGGAACCACAGCGAACTCGGAAGGAGCGGTTGGATAAATAGGATCGGAGGATTAGGTATAAGGATTGAGGTAAATGGGTTTTGAGCTTAAAGAGCAGTCCCGGGTGCCACACCCGGTCAAAAGCTTGAGCTATGTCCAGAAAGGCACCCGAACAATACTCCTTGCACTCAAGGGCGGAGGAAATGTGGTCTACAACTCGGAGTCCTTGCTGAACCGTGGAATGTTGAGGACGAAATCCGAACTGATGTGAAGGAAAATTTTGAAATTTGGCTAGGATTCGTTTTAGTAGAAGCTTTTCGAAAATTTTTGAGAGGATCGGAAGTAGGCTGATAGGTCTGTAAGATGACGTGTTGTTAGAAGGTTTGCCTGGTTTTAGGAAAAGGATCATAGTTGAATGTTTCCATAAGAGAGGAAAATAGGTAGTGCGTAGGATACAGTTATAGAGATATGTAAGGAATGTAATGGCTTTAGGTGGAAGTTGTCTTAAGATTTGGGGAGTAAGGAGATCGTATCCAGGAGATTTGGGGAGAGGAAGCTTTTTAAGAAGATATCTGACCTCAGAGGGATTAACTGCTTTAGGTGGTAAGAATAGTGGTATTGGTGACGTGAGGAACTCTTCAACTGCTGCAGTATGGGTTGGATTAAGCTCTGGATGAGGAGTAAAAACTTTGGAAAGGTGCTGTGCGAATTCCTCGGCCTTATGCTTGGCAGAAGCAGCCCAGGAACCATCACAGCGCCGGAGAGGATGGGAAATGGTGTGGGATTTTAGGATTCTCTTCGTGACATTCCACAGGGAATTGTCACGAGTCGAGAGAGAGGAGAGGTAGGTATTGTAGGATTGGGAACGGAAGATCGCCAACTCCCGCTTTAATTTTCTACAAAAAAAATTATAGGAGCGGCGATCTTCTGGGTGGCGGGTGCGTTGCCATAATGTTCTAGCTCGACGTTTGCTGTTGATGAGGTCTGTCAGGTGTTGTGGTAAATGGCTTTTGTAAGGAATTATTTGGGATTGTTTGGGAGAGGAGGCAGTCCAGGCGGCTTGTTGAATAGCGGTTGTAAAGAAATATACGGCGTCGTCAAGGTCATTTGGGGTTTTGAGAATCACTCTGAGGTCAATATCATTAGTGAGAATTTCGCGGAAGAGGTTCCAGTTGACAGGGCCCCTAATGAATGACGGTGGGATAGGTTTAGGAATAGGTATTATGGATACATTTAGAATCAATGGACTATGATCAGAGGATAGTTCATCAAGGCGAGCTATGGAAAAATTCAGAGAGCCTAATCCGCTGTGGATGAAGAAGTCGAGGATGTCAGGATTACGGTTAGGATCTGTTGGCCAGTAGGTAGGAGAATCGGGAGGTAGGAGATGAAAGCGTCGGGAGTTGAGTGCAGACTGCAATGTCCGTCCACGAGAATTGGTGGTTCTAGAACCCCACTGTTGGTTCTTAGCGTTTAAGTCTGCACCCAAAATGAAGTGATTACCCAAGGAGTTGAGGAAGGATCCAAATTGGGCAGAGGAAATGGGATGTTTAGGAGGGCAGTATGCTGATGCGATGATAAGCGGAAAGGAAAAGGTTTTGATAACGATGGAAGTTGCTTGTAGGTAATCGTGGGCGGAAATTGGGTGTAAGTGATGGGTGAGGGATCGGCGGACTATGACAGCAGTACCGGCATGGGCTTTGCCGTCTGGATGGTCTGTCCGGTATGTCGTGTATCCTGGTATTTTAAAGTACTGTTTAGTGGTTAGTCTAGTTTCAGTAATGAGTGCAACATCAATGTTTTTGTCCTGCAGTACGGCTGTAAGTTCGTCAGTGTGAGTTCTAACACCATTCGCATTCCAAAGGAGAATGGATAAGGAATTAGGTGAGGTCATTTATGGTTTTTTTAAGGCAGGAATGAGATTTGTTACGAGATTCGTAAGGAGTGATATTAGGGGCATAACAAGGGATTTAATTTCGGAAATAAAGGATGTCATCAAACTGGTAAGGTCTGTGGCGTTTGAAGGAGGAGGAATATGAGAGATTTGTGGTGGATTAGGATTCTTAGGATTGGTTACATTTTGAGAAAGAGGTATATGTGGAATGGATTGAGGTACATTTTGTAGTTCCGGCAGGGCCACGGCTTCAGTACTTTGATTCCCACCTCCAAGTAAGTGGGCAAATGATAAATTGGCATCAATAAGTTTTGAGGGTTCTCTTCTGTTTCTTACTTGTCTTGCTGTTTCATCCAGTACTTGAGGTTTTTGAAACCTGGTCCTCAGCTCCTTATAGATTTGGCATCCTTTATAGTTGGCCGGGTGGTCCTTCAGGCAATGAGCACATACAGCTGGTGTTGATTTTGGTTTTGTACACTCCACAGACTTGTGCTGTTCACCGCATTTCACGCATCGAGGTATGTGATGACAATAACTTTTAGTATGACCATATGCTTGACAATTATGGCACTGAATTATCTCTCTTTTTGTGTAAGGTTTTTCAACTCTTACACTGGAATAGTACAATCTATTGAGGTCATAGATTTTTTCAACTCCTTCAGCTGGTTCCAAATCCACAAAAAAGAGAGGTAGAGGAATTTTATCCTTTAGGACGTTAGTGACTTGCCGCACTTTATAGCCCATCTCCGTTAGTTCTTCTTTAATAGCTTCAACTGGTGTCGAGGGGTGTAAGTTTCTGATTACAACCCTTAAAGCTCTCTCTTGGCGTAGCTGATAGGTATGGAAATCTGCTTTGGTTTCGGTTAGGTATTTCACTATTTTTCTATATGTCTCGGCAGTAGTAGGAGATATTTTGGTATCATTGATTCTACTCATACAGTAGTAGCTGGTAGATTCGGTAATTTTGTTCAATTGCGCACACAACAACTGGAAATTTCTAATATTTTTGACAAATATTGGAGGAGGCCGTGGTTCACTAGGTATAGGAGTAGATTCCATGTTTTCTTTTTCATTATGTAAAATCTGAAAAGGATTTGGGGTGAAAAACGGCGATTCGTCAGTCATCCCTTGTGACGATGTGCCAGGTTGTGGTTCAGATTCTGAATTAGTACCGGAAGGGGTTGCTTGTAGATTTAATCTTTTATTAGTATCACGGCGGGGTCTTTGTTTTGTAGGTGACGGGATTGAACCACTAGATCTAGATCTTTTAGTTGAAGCTTTGGAGGACATTACTTGATGATAATATCGCATTTCATGTATAGAAAGTAATTAAATAATAACCAGATGTGGGAAAAAAACAATAACTTAAAAAAAGTTAAGCAAGACCAGCCTTGCCGGGCTATTGGCAATCAGCTGATATGAAGAGGTGACTCAGCATTCACTTTACACTGTAAATTATATCACAACTTACCGCTGTTTGCTCCAATAATAACTGTTGTTGTTATCCTGAAGTCTGATGATGTTTTCAAGACTGTGCTGAAGTGAAATTCAACTGTAAAAGCAAGAAATCCGAGAGCCGACTTGAAATATGACTGCTATACTCACGCGCATGCGCAGAACTCCCAATGAATAATAAAAAAGAAATAGTTGTCACTGTGTCACTACAACGAAGGAGTAAGCGTTACATGTTTCTTGTTACATTAACTTGTAATAACTTTAGTAAAAGTTATAACTTGAAAGTAATAACTTTGACTGTTAAAACATTTTATTTGGCGTTATTTTATTTATTTTATTTTTTTTCAAACTGTCACGTTATTCTTCTGTCGAATGTGAGAATAGCCGAGATATAGTATTTAGCAGTGAGCCGAAATTGAACCTAAGATTTATGTCTTGGCTTAAAGTAATTCCACAATAATACATATTTTTACAAATGTTAAGAGTTTTAGTGAAGTCTGTGACGTGAAGAAATCATCAGGTACTTATTAGTGTTTGATAATTTTAGTCAAATACTATACTTCCGATTTTCAAACAATAATGACGCAGTTAAAAAGCCATGGCACTAAGAGAAAAGACTGCTGATTCAAAAATAGAGGTCTTGGACATAATCATGGCTCATGCCCAAATCACATTTTTCGTTACAGTACTTCCGGTACTGCAAACCAAGAAATTAAAAATTTGTTCCAACACTACTTCCGAATCGTTAGAGGGATGCGCAGGTACAGAAAAATATTAGAAACATTAAACATTAGAACAGAAACCCAAGATCCATGATCAGTCAAAGTTCGATTATCAAAGGGCTGAGAGGGAACGTGGAAATAAACCTATTAATTCCTCACGATTGGGCCCCAAGAGTTCCGATAGCCACCCTCACACCCTCCTCTCATTTAATACCCTCGTCCCATTTAACTCATCCTCAAATATCCAACCGTTTTGAGTCGATAGTGAACCGGAATATCGATTGTATTTATATCGAGAACATTGCATCGTATTACCAACACTTAAAATCTTTTTAATTCAATGGAGGAGCTTTGTTGACCGTTGAGAATTTAGAGATGTAGATGTAGGTCAGAGGTTTGATCACCAAAAAATCACACCAATAAGATAAACTTATTGTATTGGGTAGTGTCACATGAAATGTCCGTTTTCAAGATAAAGGATTTTTATTAAAAATACGATATGAAAACAAGATAATTTTATTCGATGTGTTTACCTTCTTTTTCTACACATTTTTCCCAGCGTGACACCAACTTTTTTATTCCCGAACTGAAAAATTCTGTGCTTTGAAGTGAAACAAAATCTGAAAACGCACTTTTCACTTGATCATCATTTTCAAAAGTTTTCCTTTGACGAAGTTGTCTAAATTCCTGAACAGGTGGTAATCTGTTGGAGACAAGTCGGGAGAATATGGTGGGTGAAGAACTTCGTAGCCCATTTCTTTCAATTTTTGCATGATATGTTTTTGAACATGGGGGTCTTGCTGCCGCTCAGTGAGATCATGAGGTACCCATGTTACGGAAGAAAACAACAGAGACCTGCAAAATCCTTTATGTATTTCAGAAAATATAAAAACGGACATTTCATGTGAAACAGCCCAATATTTTTGAGCCGTCGTTTTGACCTACATTGCAGATCTTCGGACGATACAATTTAAAGAAAAATTAATATTGGATTAAGTACAATAATCTACAAAATCACCCAATGCTACTAAAAAATTGGTACAATCCTTGAAAAATTCGTTTAAATTTAAAAACACGTAACGTTCACACTACTAAAAAAGATAGGTATTACAGACTGTGACTAATTTCATAAAAACATTTTCAGGAAGGCAAAGAGGGACTTCTAGGTTTCAAAGTCGTATTAAAAACATTTAATGATATATGTTATATTTTATTATTATTCGACGATTTGAGCAATTCTGCAGACTACTGATCAGAAATTCTAAACTATCTATAGAAACTGTACTGAAACCTATCTGGACCTACGAACTGTGGGGGACAGCGAAATTTTCCAACATCAAACGCATTCAATCCTTCCAATCCAAAGTCCTCCGAACCATAGTTAATGCTCCTTATAGTGTATCCAACCATACCTTACACCGCGACCTAAATATTCCATTTATTTCAAACCTTATACCATCAAAAGTCTCTAAATTCCATCAGAACCTTATACATTACCCCAATCCTCTAGCTCAATCCCTATCCAGCTCCACACACCCTTACCATCCCCCTAGAAGGTTGAAACGGCAGTGGCCTCAAGACGCCTTGTAAAACATGTAAATTGGAGTTCTAGCATTGACTAGATTCTTCAATTACGTAATGTATGGTTGATTATTGTATATAGGTATGAATGACTTTTGTACATATTCGTATTGATTCTTTTAGTATGTATGTATATTGTATTTATTATTTTATAAATTTATTGTTTTGTATATATTGTGTGAATGTTGTACTTTATCACTATTAAAAATGTCCTCATAAGGACAGATTGTAATATTACTCATTAAAAATTGTTTATTATCATTACTTATTATACAGCAGTAATATAATTCGCAATTATTTTATCCTCATCTTCACAGCTAATTATAGATCAGAATTAATGAACCCAAGGTACCTGATTTTGGTTCCGAAAGGGTAGAAACCCCTAGAGAGTGGGGTTAGAAGGGAGGGGGGTCAACGGGGAATAATCGCCCCAACCCCCAACTCCCTAATAAAATTAGCCTTGCAATTTTACGCTCCTCAAACTTCACTAACGGATAAAAAATTCAAAAGGTGACCAAAATTAAAAACAAAAATAAACATCCGGGAAAGATTTTCCCCCTTAATATTTAATGAAGTACCCAATGAAATATTAATAAGTAAACTCTCCTCTCTTTCCTTTTACAAACAAAATACAACCCCAAGATTATATTTAGACTTTTTTTTGTTTGTTTTAAAATGAACTCGAATCCAGAACAACATTTGTAACTTACATATAAATGAAAAATCAGAGCGAAACACATTTTATTGTCACTATTTCCCTAATACCTGTTTCTTAGGGTTACATGTGTTTTTATGGCAATGAACCACTAAGCAATAAAATACATATATTACTAATGAATTTTATATGAATTTAAAAGAGAAGACGGAATTCATTCTTTTTTTGAATTTAAAACCAATACATCTAATTGTGTCTGTCTGTGGAATTTAGTTGTTAAGATATACTGGATGGCAGGTTTTAGGTTGGAGAGTAAAAATAATTTGTTGGGATTTGTCTTGGTTAAGTAGATTTTTTTTAAGTTTGCACCAATTGTGGAGTTGTATCAAGTGGTGTTGGAATGTTTTTGAGGCGTGTGTAGGATTTAAATTATTTGTTAAGATAGTTGTATCGTCTGCATACGTTGTTGTGAGAGTTTCAGAGCTGATTGGCATGTCATGTGTGTATACTATGTAAAGTAATGAATTGAGAACCGATCCATGAGGTACTCCTGCTGAGGCATTACGTTTCACTAATTCTGAAATAACTATTCTAATTCCTAAAAAAGTGCATTATTCAGAGGAATATATATATATATTAAAATATTTAAACATTTTTATAGTAAATCTTGAGAATAATTATTATATTAAATTTATTAAAATCACTATAACAATCTACAGTGAGAGCCAAATTAATAAAAAATATATTTACCAGAAATAAAAATATAAAAAAGAGAAACTAGCAAAATAAAAATAGTAAAACCTCATCACACTTCTTATTGTATCATATTGTTACTATATTATTTGTTAATAATATCTTAAAACTAAAATTTTAAATATGTAGAATGATATATATGCAGGAACCTTAAAATTTGAGTCGCAACTGCCTTAAAAACTATCTCATTCTTCTGTTAATATATAGATAAACCGTAATTCTTTAGATAATTTATTAATAATAAAGTTGCATAAATATTATTAACACATTTTATTGATTAGTAATGATAGAACTAAATGTAAGTAAGCGGTACCCAAAGTATCGATCGGGGTTGAAGAGCTTCCAATAAGTGGCGCTACCTATTGGAGGCCTCCTGTACCTTCCTCCCTCCGATTACAGGTAAATGAATAAGCCAATTCTATCTTAATATTTAGAAAAAAAATATCTATAATAAAAGCATTTACTTTTTTTTTTATTACACGGCTTCAACCATATATTTTATTAAACATATTTCCTTAATTTTACAAATATTATTAATAAAAATAATTGATATACATTTTTTGAAATATTTATTTTATTACATTTACTACCATATTATCACTAGTATAATTTATTCTATTTTAAAAATTTCATTTGACCCTCAGAAAATTAGTTCTCTTAAAGAAAAGAAGTATGTGGAAATATGTACTTTAAATTATGACTCATGGACTTTGAGCCAACAATTAAATGAGGAAAAGGTGATATTCCAGCGTTCATATCCGAGAATAGGCGAGTATAACTCAATAAATGTTTTAAAAAATGAGCTATTTTTCTGTACAGAATGACTTACAATTAGAGGGCGGATTTACATAATTTTGCACGTTCTATTTAGTTGGGTTCATCAATCCGGACAGCTATCCCGTTCATGTATTAAGGAATAATATATTACAATTTAATATTGAACGTTTTGCCTTTTTTGTGCTAAATTTGATTATAAAATTTTAATATCACAATTATTCGAACCAAATTTTCGGTAATAAATATACGCAGAAATACTAATAAATATTTACAATGTAATTTTATCATTTATCTCTTGTTACTTCTAGAATTAAATTATTAGTTAAGAAGAAAAAAAATGAATGGAAATATTTGGTCTACTGACTTCAGTAGACTTCAGAACTTATCCGTCCAACATAATGCGTTCCATTGTTTTATTCGTTCAACGTCACTACATCGAAGGACTAATTCGAAGACGTCCATTGTTATTGTTGTGCTACTGAATCCTCGGTTTACAACTCTTCAGTCATCATGTTATCATGTTAATGTTTAAATATTGCCGAAAGGAGAACCAGTGTCTCGTCAAAAATCCAAGCCTAGATATCTAATTACCCAGAGGGGCGAAACAGATAAATATTTGATTGATGATCAATTTATGCTTTGCTCACGAGATTCGGGTTTTTTTAAGTTATAAAAGTTCAGTTCCCCTTTTATATAGATTTAGTTTAATTTATTTTTTGGACGTTTAAGATATATATTAAAATGTTTCAAGGTTTTACTGCACGTTTTTAGTTTTTTACTGCTAGAAAATCAGGTCTCTACTTATAATTATAAATTAGGAATAATTGTGATGAGTTCCGAGTTACCTTAACCTTTACGGCGCGTTTTGATACCTATGTTGCATGATTGATATGTAATGCGGGTCTAGCCGCATTATAGTAGTAGGGGCTTTCCAGTTGCCATGAATAGTTCGATTGGATAAGTTATTTTGGCCGTCAAAGTGATCGCACTTAAATATAAGAACTTATTTTATTGAGTGTTGATGCTTTGGCATATATATTAGTTTTTATTAAAACAGACAAACAAGGAGCAATAAAAATTTTTTTTGTATATTTATTTTGATTGTTTCTTAAGATATTAACTTAGTCCGGACTAACTTAGTCCGGTCGGACTTATTTAATTGTTATCTCTTCAATTATCGTACCCGCCAATCAACTTACCTATAAATTCATTATATGCTCAACAACTTCTCCACCATTATCCATAATTTTAGAGTACTCAAACTTCATTTCCAACATGTTTTCTTTTCTAAAGTATGTATAATGATTTCTTAATAGTTCCTTTTATTAGTTTCTTAACTTCTTGGATAGATTTTTGTAGCAGTATCGTTAATCGCATTGTAAAACCATATCGGATTAGACAGCTTAGTTAATTTATAGTCTGTATTTGGTCCATTTAATAGGTTTTCACAACAACAAAAATATAAACAATACTCATATATCAAACGTCTACTTGCATATTTTATTTAAATTTTTATTCTAATCTACTGTTTCCGTTCCCTTGCATCGCAACTCCATATAAAATCCAACTTAATTAAGGTGTAAATTAAAAAATATTAATGTTTAATTCAGGTAGTTAGTAACGTACCTTTTGACATTCATTTTAATTTTTAAAACCGTACAACATTTCAGATCGACACTACTAAAATTAACAAAAAAATAAAATATATAATACATACTCATGCATACTTAAACCACATGGACTTACGCCTCACAGATTTATGGTCCAGCGAGAAATACTCACCTGCAAAAACAAAAACATTTTCAAAAAAGGTTAGAAATGAAAATTATCTATACAATACTAAAATTAAAACCATGCTTTAGGAATTAGGATTATTTCTTACTAAAACATATGTTGTCCTGATTTGTAACCAATTATTCTTCAAGTTATCTTATAACAAACAAAAATTATCTTATAAAAAATGGTCGAAATTATACCAAAAATTGAACAAGACTGTACTTCAATAATAGGGCTAAAAATATATTACTGAGAAATACATTTGTTATTTTATTTATTAAGGATTTTTTTTGCTTTGTTTTCTTTAATTTTTATATGATTAATTAAGAGACTGGTCCATTTGTGGTTTTAGAATCATAAATAGTGCATCATAATTAAATAAAATTGGGCTGAAGTTAATTATCAGCCGGCAATTTTATATAATTCTTTGTTTTTTTAATTTTTTTTTATCTGTTATATTAAAAATAGTCCTATAACGAAAAATAAGTAAGTAGTGTAAAAGCTACCCGATCAAGTTGTGGTCAACTTTAAGCTCAGGACCGTCTCCTTTTACGATGACATTTAATATTTATTCCTCATTTGTTTAGTTTTTTTGAAAAAATAGCGTTACAAGAATTGGCGAATAACACAATAATGCATTTATGATTGCAATACACATTAAAAGCCGAATATTAGTTAGCGTTAACTATTAATAACAATAGCTTATAGCATTGGTCCGGACGATGGGAGAACTCGAGAGAATCCTTGTCTTGTATCGATTCAACAGTCTATTCAACTTTGGCAAAGCCACTCTAACTTCATTACCGATCAATGTTAAAGTCAGTTAAGGGTCGCTGAATATATTAATCCTATCTGAAGGGTCTACCCTTGCTAATGGGTGCTAAACGTTTTCATAACTAAAGCCCTAAGTAACTCTTCTCGTCTCCAGGAAGTGCCCATCCCAAAACCCCAACGCCTTCTCTGCTCCCAAACAAAACAATATTATTTAAAATCTAGAGTGCGCTGCACTAGTCTCCTGTTTTGACAAGATATGCTCTTGAGTTATGGAAATATGACCAGTAGCTCTGTGAGTCTAAGCCTTTTTTGGCCATGTATAGCTCGATGGGTAGAAGGTAATTGGTGTTAAGAATTAAATTGCAATACAGTTGGAGGGTATGGTTTAGATTTGTAACCGGTAAAAATGTCTGTTACTATTCACATTGTTTTCTAATTTGTATGAGTTTAACGGACATTCAATACAAAATATTTTGTGTAAAAACTCCGTATTTAATTTATGTGATAACTAAGTAATTTTTGATTTATACATTAACATGAATTTAGTATAGAATAAACGTAAGTATGAACACAAAAATGTATATAAACAAGCAAGTAATTTTTGATAAACAATTCCCTAAATTTTAGCACCTGTAAGAAGTTATCTTCCAATTAGCAAATGTTTTATTGTATCATTTAGACAGCAGACATGATAGGTCTGGGAAAGGAAAGTACCCTGCAGGACTCCTTCCTACACTTTAATTTAACAGAGGAGGTCTCTCATCCAGCTTCTCTTCACTTTTCTTCTAACAGGCATTTCAGTTATTGGCATGTCCGTGCAGTTTACTTTTAAAACGGGAATGGATAGGTCGTTTGTGTTGGTCAACTGTTGGTGTTTTGTAAGCCCGTATTAGGAAAAAATGTTTTATAAAACACGTTTATAGGTTTAAATATTTATTTTAAATTTTATCCATACGAAAAAATTATGACTTTTCAGAAAGTTTACCGAACCTGTATGATTTAAATTCACTCTTCTCTTCTTGTTTCAAGATACAAAAATTTTTGATGTGTCCCTAATGCATACTTTACAACAAAAAGCTGACATATTGAACAAAAATACTTTCAGGATAAACTAGAGAGAACTAAGAGGGTAAGTAATCTTCACCTACACGACAGTTATAGAAGTCCTCGAACTAACAGAGCTCTGTGTTATATGTATAAATACGCGTTAAACATACACTCTAAATTATTTTTATCAAACAAGTTATTGCTATATAAAGCTTGTATACGACCAATTCTTACCTATGGCCATAACGTATGTGTAAATGAAACTATAAAAAACTGCAAATAAAAAGAAAACTGAGAAATAAATGTATAGGAATCAATAAAATACCGAAATTAAAAGCATGCACTCCGAATCGATATTTAATTTTTGTTCAAAGGTATATCTAACAAACATTGTCTAATAGTAAATAACAAATAAAAACAAACCGTTTGTCCATCGTATGTATTATTGCATAAATAAATACCAAAAATTTCTGATGTTAGGACTATTCGATAGAAAATTAAATTTTCTAATATATAAAAAAAGGCATTGAAATCAGTTAAGAAATAGTAGAGATAAAGCGTTTGAATTAGAGTGATCCGAAAAAATCAGGGAAATTAGCAGTGGTAATAGGCCATTTTAATTTGATTTTTGGGAGAAGTTAGTTGAGGGTGCAGTCAAAAGAACACACGATTAAACTGGTGTCGACGTTTCGGCCTAAATTATAGGCCTTCTTCAGGGCGTTTGAAGGAGAGCGTCATAAAAATGAAGCAATAGTCCATTATTATTAATTATTATAATCCAGTCAACCATTCTCACTTCGCTATATTATTTTCATATTAGGTAATTGCATGTAAGAAGCATTATAAAATTTCATACCTTAATTTATGTATTTGAAATTAAAAACCATTATTTAATAATTTTCGGCAAATTTTTTCTTTCAAATATTAATTTGATTTTTTCTTATGTTTGTATTGGCATAAACACTTAAAAGACTTATGGTACATAATTTTTTAGATATAGTTCTTTATTTATATAATAATAAAGATTTAAAAAACAAATAAAAAAAATCTCTTGAGACAAAAGCTTTTCTATCACACTATAAGAATAATAGTACTAAAAAAATAAACATACCTCACTATAAGCTAGTTGATATTTGTCATCATGTTAGGTTATCTTTAAGAAATCATAATTTAACACTTTTTTTTTCATTTATAAATATCAAACTTTTTACAAAATCAGAGTAATTAGAAAACTTCTATTTCATTTTCTAAATGAAATGAATTTATTAGATTTCTATTAAAAAAAGATCAAATGGCTTACGATTGTAATTTCCTAAGTAGCATTTTAAATCAAAGCCGTCTCCAGTAGTATATTCAAACAAGCAATCATATGAGGATATTATTTTTGTAAATTTAAGCATTATTTACGATGTTTTTATGTCAAATATAAATATATACTACCCTATAACAGTAATACCTAAGCTGTAAATAAATTATATCACTTCTAATTTAAACCAGGGCAGTTCGCTTTGATTTACGACAGAAATAAACTAAACCCTTAGTTTATTGGTTCATAAGTCCTTGTAACTTATTGCCGCTGGCATTGCAAAAAGATAAGAGCAAGTATCCAAGCATATAAAGTAGAGATGAATAAATATTTTAATACACTATTTTGTGCATTTACGACGTGCATATTTAAAACTTGTATGCAACATGTAAACGTTTATTGTTTATTGAAGTCTGATTAAATAAAAGCCACATGGAGTAAGCACTGAGTCATTCAGAATTTAATAGATAATTAAAAAATCTGTTGCGGCCAACACTCGACTTTCACTTATTTCCATTGTTAAAATAAATCCAAGAAATTATTTATTTATTTTGTAACATAAAGCCTTTTCAACCATAAAGGTCATTTTAGCCCTAAACTAATAATGCAGATACAATATAATAAAAGTAATAATACATACATATATACTAATAATACATACATATATACTAATAATAATACATACATGATAAATAATAAAATACAATACAAACATTATACATAATATACGAAATAATACATACAATACGAAAATAATACATACAAATATACTAATCATAAAATACATAATACATAATAAAATAATATACATAATACACTAAAACATACATAATACTAATAATACAGATATAATATTTTAAAACAAACAATTATCTAAGATAACTGCATATAAGAAAAGAACAAAATTAAAAAAAAAAAATTAAAATAAAAAAATAAATAAAAATAATAATAATAAATAAAAATATATATATAAAATATCAAAAACAAAAACTTTTTTTTTTTTAAATTTTGGAAAATATTGATGTGTCTTTTAGATAATTCATCAGTTTGGTGGCTGACTCTTGGGTATTTTGTAATATTGTCCCAATTAATTAATTAATAATCCCCAGAAATTAAAAATTAATAAGAGGTAAAAAAAGTTAATTAACTACATTAGGTTTCGAAAGAAACATGTATTTATTAGATAATGTATTATATTGTTATCCTCAATGAACAGTTATTTGGATATTTATTTAAAAAATCTGGCGTGCGCGACAAACGACTTACACTTACCTCTGCTGTTAAATTTTATATTTCAGAATGTATGTCCTCTTGTGAGAAATGATAAAAAACGGGTAACTACATAAATTTGAACGGATTTGAAATTCAACTAAAGGATAGTCAAAATATTTTTAAATGTATTTTTTTTTTCAACATACCAGTAATATATATATATGTATCATATACCGTGGGATAGTTAAGGATTTTAGAATAAATCTGGTATACACAAAGTTGTAAATGGTAATGGAGGGGAAAAAACGGCTAATACTATGGCATTGTTGTGGATAATAATATGATAGATGATTTAATCTGTAGTAGCTGTTTCCATCGAAACCCAGTGTAATGATTTAACCTTTTCTCAACTCTAACTTTATTTAAAAAAATCTAAATTGGTTTGAAGAAAGGTGTGTATTGCACGCACCAGATGTTTTATTTAGCTAATTATTAATATTAAACATTTTTTGTTCTACCTTCGCTAACTTACATATAAAATATATAGTAAAGGAAAGTGTTGCGATCGTTATTCTTTTTCTAATTCTAGTATACAACTGAAATAACCAAGCCTCGCGAAAATGTCTGTGTGCCCTCTCATGTGTGTGTGTGTGTGTGTGTGTGTGTGTGTGTGTGTGTGTGTGTGTGTGTGTGCGTGTATGTGGTAAATCTAACACAAAAACCGAGAGTCCTACGAAAAATAAATTTCAAATTTAACAACTATATGCTCGAGATGATACAGCAACTTTTTCATCAAAATCAGGGAACCAATTTTTTTTCATAAATTTTGCATCGTTTATAGAATTATAGAACCGACTTTCTATTCCAATAATGATCATTGAAAGAACTATCAAGATATATATTTCTGTCATATCTTTATATAATATTTTCATAATATTTCTGAGACCTGTCATAATTTTTCCTTTTACCGAAAGTCAAACCTAGTAATGCGCTTTTAAACCTGAAAAGAGTAAATGTAATACATCCCTCTCTTTTTCACTTGGCGACTGGCCAGTGATTTTTATCGCTTGTCTCAGAGCACGAAATACGTGTCTTGATCTTCTGTTAGAGTCGGAAACTGTTCCCAACTCATTTATCTATCAGTATTTTAATATATTATCAGTCGTGTGTTGCCAAGTTGACTTCAGTTAGAAAGTGATGAACCCAAATCCGAAAAAAGAATCATTAAACATATATATATATTTACTTATTTAATATATATATATATATATATATATATATATATATAAAAAAAAAAAAAAAAAAAAAAAAAAAACCTGTACCTCTATAACCCATGAAGGGTCTTGGGCTCAGTACATATAGAGATTTGTTATATTTGTAAGCCAACGGCCGTGCAATGAGGTGATTAGGCCTTGATCATGCTCAGCTGCCAGGTTTTCTTTCAATTCGGGTACCCACTTTAAAAGGCTCTCCATACTAGCACCGAGCACTAGGTCACTATCTACTAGACCACGTCGCTCCCTGACTTTAAGTAAAAAGGATAAATATAATTTTATGTTAACTTTACTTTAACTTATTTATATATGAAATATATAGTAAGAGCATGTATTGCGATCGTGAAAATTAATCCAAGTTTTCAACAGAAATACTTCTTTTAGGATCGCCTGAGTCGAAATGACCCAATCCCGCAAAAATCTCTATATGAGAATGTGACGTAGGTCTACCTTGAAACCAATAAGTTTGTATAAAACTAAAATTTCATATTTTAATGAAATGAATGCTGGATGATTATATCCACTCTATCAAAGGGCTTTAATATTCTGATTGAAATAGCCACGAACTCGACGTGGCTTAAATGTCTATATTTTAATTTTTCTTCTTTTTAGGTATTTTAAGTTTTGTATATACGAAAGAAATGATCATTTCATCTAATTAGCATCGATGAAATCCGGGAAAGTATACATGTTGAACGAATTTTATGAACAACAAAAGGGAAAAATATGTTTTTATATTATTTTTGGTTATATAAACATATAAAAATTAGAAACTAATAATTTTACATAATAATATATTCCAACATTAAAAATTAATGCATGTTTTTATCTTTTATGTAGTATGGAAACGTATATTTTTTAATGAAGCAAAACAAAAACGGCTCTGACTTTAATTAAACTGATTATATCGAAGTAAAATTCGATGTGATTTTGTATGATATAAGTTTCATCCTAATTGAGATAGTCTGACAAGGATTAAATGGCGACTTTCTGTATTTTTGTCTTCTAAACTATCTTTGATTTTCTACATTCTAAAAGATTAACCATATCATCCTAGAAGCATTGATGAAATGAGGATAAATTGAAGTTGAACGAATTTGATAAGCAATTAAAGGAGAAATGACCAAAAAATACATTTAATGTAATTTAATAACATAAAAATTTGTGTAATATACCGTTGGAAAGCTGATTATTTTAGAAACATATTGTCTTATACACACAATTGAGACGTTGATTTCCAAAAGGTACTATATCCATTCTATGAAATTTTACAGGAGGCGCGAAAATCACTAATTATTATATTATTAAACCAGCTAATTTGATTCTTTTAACATTAAAACCCAGAATTATTTTTTTAGTATATTAATAAAATCATATTAAAGTTATGAAATGAGATGTTTTGGTATAATTTGGAACGAGATTATATGAGTAATTAGTTCCTTTAGAAAATAATTATATTTCTAAATTGCGTTTATAAAGAACATGGGTGTCCATTAGATAAAATCAAATAGAAGATTTATATACATTTAAGCGGTGAGAATACAAATATGTAAAAAAATCAATTTTGTAAAAAATGTCCTTTAGTACCTTTTGGAAATCAACGTCTCAATTGTAAATGTTAATGGAGAATGATAGGAAGCGAATAAAAATAGCTGATTTCGGTAGATAATATAATATAATAATAAAATAGATTATTTAATAAAACACATGTTTCTGTTGAAGTTTTATATAATTATTTATTTTACAATATATTTTCATCTCTAATGGTATTTTAAGATTCTTATTTTTCTGTAAACAACGAAGGTATGTGAAATTCGTGTGTTCCTCCCACCAGATTTTTATTTAATATTTTTTAAATCAAGAGTTGTAGAATTTTGGTCACTAAATTCAGATTTTCCCCACTGTGCGGCTGTTCTGTACGAATTTGATACGTGGCCGCTCACTTCGAAGGATGAAGTACGTCTCAAAGATTTCGAGAATTAGGTTTTACATATTTCTTTTTTTTTTTTTTTTTTTTTTTTTTTTTTTTTTGTTCGAAGAGGAATAAGACCACTTGGAAATGAATGATTCAATCCCTCAATTATAAATGAAGTTTTAGTATCGCTGAGGTTCAACTGCACATGCAAAGTTGTGAAATGTTATGTAAAGTAAAGAATAGGAAGCGCATAAACTCATTACTAATTTTTACGTATAACAATGTTGGTATTATTTAATTTATATCGTATATTTCCTATTAAACTGAATAAACTTTTTATTTAAATAAAGTTTAGTTCAAAAGTTTATATTTATTTATTTACAACACCCTAGCCAAATGAAAGTCGTGTGTTTCCCACACAAGAGTTTTCTGATTACTCCGATATTTTTATTAAGTTTATAATATTTTATAAAATAGTTAATAATGAAATTCATACTTCTAATCTCTTTAAAATAACTATTGAATATTTTCTCGAGCGAATGCTTTTAAAATTATATAAGAGACAGAGAAACAAGAGAGTCAATGGTGCAGTGAAATATTTGTTGGGGGCGGGAGGGTGGGGAATTGGTTGATTTATCGGAAAACAGGCCAGCGCCGCCGACCGACATTTTTTCAATTATCGCGCGCGGTCCCGAACTCGGCTGATGCCTCTGAGCTCTGTCCTAATCTTCTACACCATTCTGTATTCCCACTGTTACAACTACAATTTTTATTTGGAAATTTTTATTACTGATGGATTAAAACATTCATTCTTAAGTAGCAAAATCCTCGAAAAAAAAAATAAATATATATACATATATATATATATAATATTCATTTTTCCTTTACACGCCACCCAAACATTACAACGCTACCAACAACTTCAGAAATTGTTCAAAGTTTAGAAAATTCTACCAACCGAGACAAATCCCAACATATTACCTTTAATCTCCAAAATAAAAACTGCCCACCATTATATTTTCACAACATTCAAATTTCACATTCAGACACAAACATCTTGGCTTGACATTCGACCAAAAAACAACTAGGGGCCCACACATCAAGAACAAACTTTCAAGAGGTTCAAAATTAAAAATTAAACCAAAATTGAACACTTACACATACTTAATGAAGCCTATTATGACTTACCTTTAGAACCATATCGAATTCACCTTGGTACGTTAGTAGCATTACTCTACATACAGACCTATAGTTCACTCTATAGAGAAAGTTAGCCCTATAAAAGGTTCGTCAATTTATTTTATTTTTAAATATAGTTTAGGACTATTAGGTAGTACTTAACCCAAGTTTCCGTCATCCTCACCCTTTTGCTTCGTCCGCCATTCTGAATAAACTGTAAAAAATAGGTATTTTTATTAATTTTTGTTCTTTAGCTCATTCCCAATTCATTTTTCGATTTCGAGGTATATTTATAAAAACGAAGACGACCAAATTTCCAGCAAATTTGGTATATAAAATGTTTTTCAAGACTAAGCGTATATGAATTATGAGAAGGCGAAAAAGGAGGGAAATTGCCGATTTGGCTAACTTCCTTTCCACCTCCCACCAAAAACTGCATTGGGAATAAGCTGAAGAACCCAAACTACAAATTGTTTACCGTTTTTGCGAGATGGCGGACGAAGCAAAAGGATGGAGATGACCAAAACTTTGCTTAGTACTACCTAATGGTAGTAAACAATATTAGAAAATAAAATAAAATGATGCACTTCTTGTAGGGTGAATCCTCCTTTTCAACCTCTATTGACCAGACTAAAACGTTTCCACAACAATTTACACGAACACACTAATTCAAACCATGGCCACTGGTCACATAGCAGACAATACTCGCAGAAGGCCAAAAAGAAGTTGGATGAGGGACGTTCTGACCTAATATGCACACCAGGAAAAGGTGCCCCTGGACATCACTCCATCATCGTTATCACGCCCGAATATCACAACCTTCCTCGAATTCGCTGATTGTCTACATAAATTGACAGGTGTGAATAAAAAATTTGAAGATAAACAAAATATAGTATAATACATTTTAAAAAATACTGTAATTTTTGACAATAATAAAGGCTATTAAATGTTATAATGATGATTTAAAATTATCATAATCTTCCCTAAATTCGCTAATTGTCAAGATTGATTGACAAGTGTAAACAAAATATTTGAAAAGAAAGAAAATATATATACATTTTATACTAATTAGATACTTTTTATGGTTCAGAATGGCAAAGCACTCACATTGAAACATTGTATATTGCTCTAAACGTACGCCAATCACTCAATAATTGCCGAAAATCTACAAAAAAAAACGTATTAAGTAAAACCTACAGAAAAATAAATATACATATGATTATACTAAATTTAGTATCAGTCAGGTGAATCTTAAACTACGCTTGTCCCACACCTTGCAGAGACAAAAGCAGAAACCGGTATATCTCTTCGCAATACATTATTACTGTTTTAAGAGCTAGTGAAATTAAGCTGTTATTATTTTTTATTATATTTAAATATTTTTATCAATATCTTTTTCCCTTTTGTGACACTGAATATATATAACAAATAACTACTTATGTCAGTATGTTTCAGAGTGATATGTTCAGATGAAGCAGGTGACATGCCGAATTCCAGCCGAAGATCGAACAATAAAAAGTTTAATGGGAGCGGGGGACATTGACCCCATCAGATCCTCCCCCTATTACTGTGGTAGTCGGTGGTAGTGAGATCCTCCCGTAGCGTCCCCATCTCACGACTAACACTGCGGCTTCAGTTCTTGCGGTCCAATCGGATTGATTAGGGCTTTAGGACAACAAATAAGTTTTGTAGTCCTCATTACATTAAATATTAAGACGAATGAATATTCAAGAGAATGGTTTTTTTCAGAACGTCTGTTACAGTAGATATCCCTTCATTAGGGTATAATCTAATATATTTTACTCAGTATTTTCTACAGAACTTTTATAAAATATGCAAATAAATATACAATATGAGTTTTTTCTAATCAGTAACAGATACAATGGTATTGAGTTTCAATGAAATAATAATAAATTTAATTAAGTATTTGATTCTTCCAGTCACTTTTTATTATTTTAAAGACTTTTTACATTACATCCTCCATGTTTCGGAGTTTTTTTCTCCATTTTCAAGATTTTCTTATTATTTTGACCTAATAGATTCAATTTATTTACTTTAGCTGTGAACAATTCTTTTCTATATGGTTAATTCTGCAACCCATTCCCATAGTTTTTATCTATTTTTCAACTTGAGGCAGTTCTTGTGATGAATTATAATCTCAGAATAGATCTTTTGGGTCAACACGATATAGAAATCTTGAAAATGTAGGAAAAAAACTTGAAACGTCGATTATATAATGTAAAAAGTTATTAAAATAATAAATAGTGACTGGAAAAATCAAATGCCTTATTAAATTTATAAACAAGAAAATAACTTCCTGAAGTTGAAAAATTTAAAGAAATGATCATGTATAGGTTTACTATAACCTATTAAGTAAAAAATGTTCTAAAAAAACATATTACGTAATATCAAATGTCAATAAAGAAATTATGGTAACTAAATGTTATAAAGGAGATTTTGTCATATTCAAGTTTAAATTAATTTCTCTATCAGTTTTATCATCTAATTTCATCTAAAAAGGTCCGAATCTTAAAGAAAATAAACGCTTCTGATGAAATTATTTCCAAAAGGTTCTGAAAAAAAGAGTTTCCCAAATGTGCCTTATCAATTTTGATGAAATTGTGAGTATAATTAAGTTGAAAGCGTAGCGGGGACGTAAATCGGCGTGTAAAGTTGTTGGGCTCAGTGAAGATCGAATTCCAAAAAAGTTGGTATTCCCTAAAACGACGAGGAGTCCAAAAGCTAGGCCAAAGAGTGGATGGGATGATTGTGTCCCATCTCGGAGGCTTGGACTTGAACGGTGATCATTAGACGGATCTGTTTAGGCGGCATTTAGTGGTATCGGCATCGTTCTTAGGGGTGCATTATAGTTTGAGGGTTCTGTAGGCCTATGATTATTATTGCCTAAATCATATAAAATAATAATAATAAAAGGCTAAGCCCGAAGTTTGGATGTCGATACCCCTAAATACTGCCTCCACAGACTCTCCCAATGATCTCCGTTCAAGCCCAAGCCACCAAGATGGGACACAAATTTTAAATATAATGAAAAATTTTATGAAATTTTAGATATAATGTGGACCACTAGAACCTGTCAACCTGTTATTGGTTTTACATTTTGCTCGTAAGAACTTAAAATGGCTTATTGATAATAAACCAAACGGTTAGATAGGAACCGGTCGCCCGCAGAGGGACCGACTCCATCGATCTGCAATTTAATGGAAGGAGGTTCCAATACCAGAAGCAGCCACACCTCCAACACTCCCTTAATCAACTTCTCCTAATAGCAGTCTTTAATCGGCTGATGGTGAGAGATGTTATTAACTCTGAGAGGAGCTTACATAATGAATTATAAACATTTTATTATCATATCATAGGATTAGTGTCAGCATAGCTCAGGGGTTTACAGGCTTTAGATCACTGCGTTAAGCTCCTACTTTTCCAATTACTGACTCTACTATTACCTATGCAGATATACATCTAGCGCTTTCTAAATAAATTAATAGTCTCTTTAAATTGCCACTTTAAATATAACTACCGATTAGTAGCATACTATGATTAGTAGCAGAAACAGTGGCGATCTTGGTGATATTGATGAATCAGGGCATACTTTTGAACACGTAGAGAAATTCAAGTATTTAGGTTCAATGATAACAAGAAAATAGCAGTGTGGAGAATTAATGGGCATGTAAGGTTGTTGGGCTCGACGAGGAGCGGATTCCGAGAAATTTGGTATTCGCTGACCCGACTGGTAGGCGTCCGAAATGTAGGCCGAAGCGTCGATGGGAAGATTGCGTTAAGGCTGATCTCGGGGGAATTTGGTAGTATCGGCATCGAACCTTCGGGTTCTCTAAGCCTATTATTATTATTATTATTATTAAATTTTCACTACATCGTACATAGAAAAGAATACCTGCTTTACCAATTTTTGCATGTTTTCAGGCCACTTATGCCTTGGGCTGAGCGTTTTGTCCTCCCCGATATTTAAGTCCTCCGTTATAATTTTTTTATCTTTGACGCAATGTTTCAAAAACGGTTCTATTAAAATGCAGAATTTGAAAAAAAATTACATAAAGAAAATTAACCTCATCAATGTCGGTCTTGATTCTGAATAAAAAAGCGATGATGTTTTTTTTTCTTTTAATATTAAAGATAAAATTTTTGCTTTGTAGGTCTGCAAAAAAAAAATATAGAGAAATAAACTCAGCATTAGTAGCTGTTCATATGCTAGCCACGTAAACAAGGTTAAGCCTTACTAGCTACTACGCAGCGAAAAGATTAATGCTTCTTTTTTATAATTTCAAATTATTCAATTTATATATTTACCTGTTTTTCATCAGCGCTAACAAGATAATATAGTTATTTTTATTGAATCTACAAAATTAAAGGTACTTTAGAGGAAGAAAATTTAAAATATCGGCATTTAAGCCCTGTCAGAACCATTTTTATCTAAATAAAACCTACATGGTATTAAAGACCATTTAATTTTTACATCGATATAGCGAGTTTAATTAAAATCGTCGGAACCGTTTTCGAGAAAATCGAAAAAAGGTGCAAAACGCATTGTATAAAGTGGCTCTTCTGGTAAGCTCATTTTGATGAAAAAGATTTCGTAACGTCTCGGGCGTATATTTGTCTTAAATATGAAATTTCAGATTCATATGGCTTACTGTTTCCTCTCGGGAGTTACCACACAAACAGACCTTTTTGCGGGACTTGGTTATTTGGACTCAAGGGACCCTAAAACGTGTATTTCCGTAGAAAACTGGAATTCGAAAATTTTCACGATCGCAATACTTTCCCTTACTATATATAGTAAGTGAAAGTAAAATGAGTGAAACCATTAAAGAATTAATTAAATGTAATTTCTATGGAAACATGTGTTTTATTAAAAAATCTATTAGATTATTATCCGAAATAATCGCTTAGTTTTATCGACTTTTCATCACTCTCTATTAACTTTTAAAAACTTGTGTATGCAATAATATTTCTTTTAAAATCTTTAGCTTTTCAACGGTATATTATACATGTATATTACTGTTCTTATGTTCAAAAACAAAAAATTTCATTAAAAAAATATTTTTTAAGCTATCTCCTATAGTTACTTTACAAAATTTGCTTAACATGCATTATTAGCTGTTATTTATCAATGCTAATAATTAATTTAAACTGTATGCAGAATATATATATATATATATATATATATATATATATATATATATATATATATATATATATATATGTATATATATATATATAATATAGATCAATCCAATCGAAATCGTCCAGACCTTGCCGCTCAACACTTTTTATTTTAACTATTTTTAAACCAGTTATTCTCTACCCTGCACTACTTGTTGTATCGAAGTTATATAAGTATATAAGTTCGATCGCGTAATCATTGTCCTTCTTTTCAATATAAATTTTCAAAGAAGGGCTTTTGCCAAGTTCAGTACAGATGATACCTCTATATAATAAGAACGTCAGGATAAAAATTAATGGTTGAGACCAAGTTTGTTTCGAAACTTCGTCGTTTTTCGAACCGTTGAAAACCGTTCGGTTTTTAATTTTTCTTTCCTCGCAGGTTAGGTGAATGCTATGTATCGAGAATATTGGGAGGTGAAGAAATATTTTTGATTTGTACAAAATAGAGTAGTTTCCGGGCTTCAAGCAGGAAGGCTTCTTAGAAGGGCTGTACAAAAAATAGACCCCTCCACTCGTACAGCGGGGATAGCGGAGTACAGGAGGAGTCGGAGCTCGGAGCGGAGAGGAAGAGGAAGGAAGTCCAGCCATGTCGGGGGTCAACCAGGAAAGAAATTTGCAGTCATGTTCAAAGGTACTTATATGTAATATGATGTGGTAAATAGAACCTCAGTATTCTCGATGATAACAATGTCTCACTGTACTAAGTTTTATGTGTAATAATAATAAGTGATATTTAATAAATAAATGTATATTTTAAGTAAATTACTTAATTACCCTATATGCCACGAAACATAGTAATGATATGTTTATTTTATTTTAACCTTTATAGTTCTTAAGAAACACAGGGCTTTATTGTTATGCTTAAGTGTAAGAAAAAATTCTTCATAATGAACTTAACTGTAAAGAAAGAGCACATCAAACATGATGAGTCATAAGTTTGAGGTGGTCTTATTATGTATGTGTTCTGAAAAGTCAGGTATTTATGGGCCAGACAAACTTTTTCAGAAAAAAAAAATGTCTAAAATCCTAGTGGTTAAAATAAAAACGAGTAAATTTTCCCCAAAATCGAAAATTCCCATCCAATAAAATCTTCCTTTAAGTATAACTCAATAGCATATTATATTGCTCAGCGTATAACCACAAAAATAGATAACAATGGAAGAAGTATTCAGATCTTGACACGATGCACAACAAAAAACACATATGATGTAGTTATCTGTTTTCGTTTTTTGTATATTTTATTCATATTAATCTTGCTCACATGTCAAAATAAAAAGACAGACTCTCAACCACCGACTGTATGAACGCGTTATTATTAAAAATTAGACAGAAACTGAATTCATACTGCTATGTATCGAGAATATTGGGAGGTGAAGAAATATTTTTGATTTGTACAAAATAGAGCAGTTTCCGGGCGACAAGCAGGAAGGCTTCTTAGAAGGGCTATACAAAAAATAGACCCCTCCACTCGTACAGCAGGGATAGCGGAGTACCTGGGGAGTCTGAGCCCGGACGGGAAGATAAGAGGAAGTCCAGCACGGAAGTCGGAAGTTGGGGGTCAAGAAGTCATGTCCAAAGGTACCTATATGTAATATTATGTGGTAAATAGAACCTCAGTATTCTCGATAATAACAATGCATCTCTGTACCAAGTTTTATGCATAATAATATGTGAATAGTAAGTGATATTTGATAAATGAAATGTATATTCTAAGTAAATTACTTTATTACCCTATATGCCACAGAACATAGTAATACACATACATATTTAAGGCGATATGGACTTACGCTTCACAGATTTTCGGTTCAGCATAAAAGACTCACATACAAAAACTGCAATCATTTCAATCCAAAATTCTAAGACTCATAACGACAGCTCCTTGGTGCGTAAACAACAGAATCCTACATACAGACATGCAACAACCAACAGTTGACCAACATATACGAACATTCTATTCACGTTTTCACAGTAAACTTGATAGACAACACAATAGACTGATTAACAACATGTCAATAGCTGAAATGCCAATCAGAAGAAGGCTAAAAAGAAGCTGGATGTGAGACCTCCTATGCTAAATCAAAGCCAAGGAAGAAGTGCTGCTGGGAACTTTACTTCCCCATGCCTACCGTTCCTGATCTCAATTTGTGCAGCACATTTGCTGTTTGTCAGATAGCTTTTGACAGGCGTGAATATTGATATGAAGTGTTTTTTTTTTGTTTGTTTTTTATTTATTAATTTTTTTTATTAGAAAATTAATATTAACCTATATAATTTAATTGACTGAATAATTAATTATACGAGTATTTCAAAAGAAACCAGACAAATTGGACTTTTTCTGTTCACTGTATATTAATCTTAGGATGCCTCAGAATAAAAATTATTTTTCATTTCATTTAATTTATTTTCATAAACAATACAAAATGTTATTTCAAGACAATGTATTTTATATTAAGTTTATTTTTAAATATTCATTCCGCGGCATTTTGACTGGCTACGATCAGCTAAAACAACAGAGACGAGACTGTTTATTAAACACGTTGTGAAGTTAGGTGGGGGTTGGAAGTTCTTTGTAAGAGAAGAAGGTTTGTTTGTGAGGGGTAAAAAGCCCCCCTTCGTAACCTCCCTCAGTAACCCCCCTTCCTATCTCACTCAGGGTTGAAGTTGTCTTAAACTTCTCCGAAGCTTTTACTGCCTTCCTCGGAGGCACCTTTGCTGTGCCCGGTGTAGCTACAGTATCCAACTAACTCAATGCAACCAACCCCTTTCCTCCTCCGAAACATTGTTTCTAAGAGACTGGATAATATGAAGGGGAAAACAATCCTTTATATTGTTAACACTCGATCCCTCTCGTATTGTGATATTCACGTAGGTTTCGCTTTTTTTCGTTGTCCACACATTACTGAGGTCTTAGGTGTTCTCCTATTCAAGTTTGTTTTTAGTAATTTTGTTTTCTACTTGTTTTATCGGAAAAAAATACTGCAGGATTTTGTTTTAAAAAGAAAGACTCTACAGTCTACAGTACCTAGGACTAACTCTGGACCTAAGGATGACTTGGGGTCCACACGTCAAGATGAAAAGATAACCTCTAAACCAGTGGCTGAAAGTAATATACACTGTTTTATGCAAATCATCGAAATTAAATATAATACAAAAACTGAATACATATACATACATACTTACTATTATTATATATTAATACATACTTACTGAAACTCGCATGGTTCAGCAAAATAGAATCACATGCAAAAGCTGAAATTCAGTTAAAGGGGAGCGGCGTGGTCTAGTGTATATTATTTATTCTGTTATTTTAGCTGGAGGGCGACCCTGGGGTATGGAGACCCTCCTTGGGCAGACCCAGCCTCTAAAATGGGGAAAAAAACCTGGCGGCTGAGCGTGACCTCGGCTAAATCACCTCATTGCACGGCCGTTGGCCTAGAAACAGTACAAATCTCTATATGTACTGAGCCCAAGACCCTTTATAGGTTGTAGTGGCACAGGTTTTTTTTTTTTTGGTTTTTTTTTCATTCAGTTAAAATTCATAAAAGTTCATTCAGTACGGACTTACATACAAACTCTATATTCGCGTTGTCATATCAAATTACACGGACTCGATAATAGACTAAAATTCTCCATGCCTATCATGACCGCTGCTTATGTTTCTATAGCACATTTGCTTATTGTCACTTATTGCGTTTGACAAGTGCGAATAATAAATATGAATATATTTTTTTTTTAATCGAAGAAGGACTAACAACCGTTATGTTATATTTAGTCTCCACTAACATCAATACCTATCTGCCAATAAAGTGATGGAAACATTTCCATTCGCTCGGAATATAATGTTCCATATTTAAAATTGATATACTTCTAAAACGCGTTATCTAATTTCTCTTGTGCATATAATTTTTTGTCCCGTAAGTAGTTGTCCAGGTGTCTAAAGAAATGATTATCCGCATGCAAGATGTCGAGAGTAGAGCAGATGTGGCAGAACATCACATTTAAGCTTCAAAACTTTTTGTGGCGTCTAATGTGAGACATAGGGAAGTTGTCGTGCAAAAAAAGGTCCCTTTTGACCTCTCAAAGATAGCTTGATTATAGCACAATTCTGATGCCCTTCTGCGTTAATTTTATTACAATACAATACGGCATTGAAGGTTTCTCCAGTATTTAAAAAGCTGCAGGGTATCCAATCAAATGAAGCCAACCAAACTGTAACCATTACTTTGTTTTTATGCGTGTTAGAGGTTTCGAAAAATCTGTTGCTACTTTTCCATTTCAAAGCCACTCTCCAGAACGTCTACTGTTATTGTAAAGTATCTACTTGTCATAACAAGCGCTCGTTTTTGTTTCATTAAAGAATTGTAAGACAAACTTTATAAAGTTTTTTTTTTTTTTTTTTTTTTTTGGCTGCCTTTTAATGTATATGGACACCAAGTTTCAAAATGTTTATATATTTCCAATAGTATTATTTTAACCCTCAATTGAGAAGCAGTTTATGTTTATTCAAATTGGGTTCTAAATTAGGGTTAAATACCAACTTGCATTTTTTATAAATTAAGTTATTTAAATTTAAACTCACATTACATGGATTTTTTTCTATAAATAAATAAATATGTACTTATTTGTTTGCCATTTTTACCTGTTAGACAAACGTTCAAGGCGGAATTGATACACTACAAGCAAGACATATTTGTAGCGTGGGTACTGTAGCCCAGTTGACTGAAGGGGCAAACCTAGGTGTTAAGTACTCCACTTCTGACACCATATCCCAAGGTCTCTGATGTGGGATTGAAGGGTGATTTGTCATGGTTAGGTCAAATTCCAAAACTTGCGCCAATCGTAAAGTTGGATTAAATGGTGTTGTGATTTCTGTGAGGTGTGTGAAATTTTTTTAATGTTTTCTCAAGATCGTTGTATCTTCAGTGTACGTTGCTGTGAGAGCATCGGAGCTAATTGAATTTTCACTCTTCCATATAAAACCTGCCCTCCAGTATATCTTGGCAAGATCCAAATTCCACAGACAGACACAATCAGATATCTTGGTTTGACATTCGACATGGGGTCCACACATCAAGAACAGACAAATAACGTCAAACAAAAGATTGAAACTTTCTGAAAGACTGAAAAGTCCTTTTAAGACGTTTAATATTAAAACTTAAACATAAATTAAACGCTTACATATACTTAATGAAACCCCCATACGCGTCACAGATATACGGAACAGCAAAAGATACATAAATAAGACCAATACGTAAAATTCAATTTTTTTATTTAAAAAAAAATTTTAGAACTATTACAAATTCACCATGATTAACATTACATTACATACAGATCTCCACACTGGCTGTTGACAAAGAAAAGATTCGGACCCTCTACAAACGATTTCACGACAACTTACCCGGACAACTAACAGATTAATATAGAACATGGCAACTAATGAATGCCTCACAACATCCGCCGAAGGCTGAAAAGGAGCTGGCTGAGGGACCTCCCGTCATAAACAGAAAACAGGTAATCGAGCTAGGAAGAGGTACCGCTAGGAAGTACTCTTTCCATCACGCCTAAAACGCCTAAAGATCAAAACAAACCCCCATCCATTTAACAGGTTGTCCATGAAGTTTACAGGTGTGAATAGAAAGAATAAAATTTTAAAACAAATTATTTATAAGTATTATGAAACTCTGTACATTGCCTAGAACTGACACTCGATCGAAGTATGACTTAGGACTCACATGTCAAGATGAAAAGACTGACTCTTAACCACCGATTGGATGTACTATACACTCTTTTATCAAAATCATCAAAATTAAAAATTAGACAGAAACAGAATACATACACATACCTTCTTAAGCCAATATGGACTTACGCTTCACAGATTTTCGGTTCAGTAAAAAAGACCACATACGAAAACTGCAATCATTTCAATCTAAAATTTTAAAACTGATAACGACAGCTCCTAGGTACGTAAACCACAGAACCCTACGTACGGACTTACAACAACCAACAGTTGACCAACATATACGAACGCTCTATACTCGTTTTCACAGTAAACTTAACGGACACGACAATAGACTGATTAACGACATGTCAATAGCTGAAATGCCAGTCAGAAAAAGGCTAAAGAGAGGCTGGATGAGGGACCTCCTCGGATAAAATAAAGCCATGGAAGGGGTGCTGCTGGGCATTTTCCTTCTTCATGCCTACCATGCCTGATCTCAATTTGTACAGCACATTTGCTAAATTCTTACAGGCGTGAATATAGATATACAGAAAAAAAAAAAAGTATTATGATTATTTCTTTATTTATAAATTGCTATGTTATCTCATAAGAGGATATTCTTTATACAAATTTAAACAATATATTATTTATTCATATAAAAACATAAAAACCCCATGTTAAAAAAAATAATATTTAAAGCTCTTTTGCGCAAAGACTAGTGATATCTGGTAACAAAAATTTTGTTGGCAAAATGTCCCTATTATACAGTAAGAAGATTTAAGAATACCAAGTATAACCGATTTGTTTGGTTATAACGAAGAAGGAAGCGATCTATATTCAAATTTCTGATATATGACGAGGTTAAAATATTTACTGACTATAATGAACGTACACACAACTAGAAAGGGTGTCAACCTAATTAAGCTCACATTTAGGGCCTAAATTAGAGAACACGGCGTTTCCGGAGGGGAGTTAATTTCATAATATCGATTAGGGAATTCAAAGTCTCCCGTTTAGGTAAATATTATTCTATCGTTTACAAAATATTAAATATAAGCAAATATTCCCGAAACTAATTTTAGCTAATTTTATCTAGTTCAAGGTATTATTAGTATTCCAAGGTCTCATCCTCAATTTACGTGATTATTTATAAACATTTTCTTCTTTTTTTTAAAAGCATTTGGATATAAAAAATAGGTTATTCTGGATTATACTTATGTCTCCAGAGAATAACGCATTGGGCCATAGAATAAGAGCGATTCCTGACTAAAAGATAATACAGGTTATATTTTTAAAAAATCGTAGAGTAATATAGTTGTTTATTTCGTACCTGTCTTAGTTATCTGACTATAAGCAATGTGCTATATAAAATTTTAGCAGCTGACATGATGACTTTAATTAGCATTTCACCTACTGATATTTCTTTTATAAGAGTATTATCGTTTCCGTGCAGTTTACTATGAAAACGTCATAGAGTATAGAATAGTACTTCACATACTCTAGAAGCGCAGCAAAGCAGTTACGAATAATAATATTATATTATATATTAGGGGTACTCACTACGTTTGCTATAGCATGCTATTTGTGCTATTGTGCTAAACCTATCAATTTTATACAGGAAATAACTGTAGAAACTTGACGGGTTTAGCAAAGTAACACAAATAGCATGCTATAGCAAACGTAGTGAGTACCCCTAATATTTTATATATATGTGTGTGTGTATATTATATGCTCACATGATTATACAACATTTACTATCAGCCAGATGAAACTTTAACTAGGCTTGTCCCTTAACTTGTTGAAGGGAAACTGCTATTTTACTGATTCTCTCTTAACAGCGTCACTTTTTTAAGAGCAAATGAATATTTTTTTCTTTATATTTCTTTATTTGCACCTGTAAGAATCTATCGGACGGTAAACAAATGTGGTTTATAAAAAGTGAGATTAGACATGGTAGGCATAGGGAAGGAAAGAGTCCAGCAGCACCTCTTCCTATGCTTTAATTTAGCAGAGGAGTTGCTGATTGAAAGTAATTCTTTACATCTAGACATGAAGTCCTACGGGAGTGTTCGTCACAACAACATTACACGTTTTGACTTGTCATGATTTAATCAATTTTGGGAAATAAAATAATATACATTAAATTTTGGTAATGACAACATGTATTTCAATAATTAAACAAATCAGAAGCAGCATCTATAAATAAATGTGAAAAAGTAAAATATTGACTACAGAACATTTAAGCAAAAAGTAAACATTTTTATTTTTAGTAAGAGCTATTTTGTGAATAGCAGGAGATTGAAGATATATGGAGGATGCTGGGAGTTGATGGTTTGGTATAGAAAGATACGAGGAATATTGCCTTCGGGTGTTGGGGAAAAAGCCTTTTTCGACTCACCGTAGAGGTCAAATACATAAGACCACTTCCAGGTACCGATGACGAATTTCGAAACCCATTTATATAAGTTTTCTAATAAAGCAGGGAATTTTAAAAATGACCATTTAGCCAGATATATGTAATATAGTGTTAAATACTAATCAATAAATACCATTCAAAATAATAACCTATTCATGGAAATCTCTCTCTCTCTCTCTCTCTATATATATATATATATAATATATAGAATATATATATATATATATATTCAAGCTCTATCCTGAAGGATAGTATATTCCTTCAGGATAGAGCTTAAAATATCCTCGAGAAATTTTAATGTTTATTATTGGAAATATTACTGTAATGTAAAAAATCAATAAATAATAACAGATTTCCTTTACTCTTTTGTCAAACTTTTAAGGTGTTGTAGTAATTATGCCACTATTAATACTTCATTATTATTATCATATTAATTATTGTATGTATTATTTATATCATAGAATAGATATTAAATTTTACCTTTAAGACTAAAATGACTTATCATATTTCTGAGGTAACCACAAAGTATGTGTTAACCAACCAAGATTAATACTGGTAATTTAATATAATAAAATAAACTTCAGGCGTCGCCTAAATTGTAGATCTAATCCAGCCGAGGGACCTAGGGTTTTTAGGGTCTGATTTTTAAGAGTGTATCTTTATTCTCGAAGAGCCCGTGGCTGAGTGGCTAGCGCGCGAGTCTCTCATGCTAAAGGTTGTAATTTTTCACAACATTGAAGAATGTGGGACGGAATATTTGGAATAAATTAGTAATAAAAAGACAGTTTTCCTGGGATCTGAAAAGAATATTTTCTGATTCATAATAAAGGTCGATGAATTGTGGGTTTGAAACTCTCACCTGGCTAACCAATCTTCGAGTTTTGTTTTTGTCGGGCAGTAAGTATGTATATATATATATATATATATATATATATATATATATAATATATATATATATATATATAATTTATGATTTGAACGAAAACTAAATCCGTAGTTAATATTTACAATACTTTTGGAACAAACTTTAATTTCTTAATCGCGTTTTTAAAGTAATTGAGAGTTATAATATAAGGTTATATAAAAATTATAAGGTTTAGATAAAACTAGGTGAGGAGAATACAAATATGTCAAATTATAAATTTCTTAAAAAATGTCCTTTAGTACCTTTTGGTAATCAACGTGTAAATTCGTCGCATTAACGTTTAGGAAAAGAATTCCGATTAAGAAGGAATGCGAACTTCACAAATAATTAAACAAAAGAAAAAAGGAAATTAATTGAAATAGATACCTCAATTGTACCCGACTATTACCAAGAAATAAAAAAGACAAAATATATCGTGCAGAAAGAGTAATGGAGAAGTTGTATTAGTTTAGTTAGAGGGAGATGTCGGTAGGTAGCGCTGCTGTGGACCCTGCTCGCTCGAGTGTGCAACACCACCGCCATTTATGCCCTTAAACAACCCTTCTCATTGTTTCTCTTATTCTGTTTTGTTTCAATTATTGAATAGCTTCTTTATCTTTTAGTTCCTTAAACAGTTTATATTTTTTGGATTTTGAATATGATCTAGGAAACTGTCATCATGTTTCGATCTAAAATAATAATAAAATATTATTTCAATTATTAGGTTAATTGCCTTTAGGCCAACTAATATAATAATCAATGTATGTGTGAGAAAGGTTTTGGTTTATATAAAGTGCGATTCCGGTCGATGAGACCATAGTGTACCCGATACGACCATAAAAAATAAATAAATTACATATTTACAAGAAAACATTAAAGTGAAAAAATACACTAGTTTTTAAAAATGTGAGAAGAGTTTTTCGTTCTGTAGAATCATAAATTGACGACCTTGTAGTGCTGGGTCAGTAGGCAAGGAAATTTAATTTGACATATCTATTGAAGAATGCGCCTGAGGATACCGATGACGCATCTAATATACTTATTTAAAAATAAATTTTTTTTTTATGATGTCTATTTATATAAATTTGTCAAATTTGTATTTATCTCAATTATAGGTTGTTGTTTGTTTTTTTTTTATTATTATTTTATTGTATATATATATATATATATATATATATATATATATAATATATATATATATACAATAAAATAATAATAAAAAAAACAAACAATATATATATATATATATATATATATATATATATATATATGAATTTACTTTTCTATTTTATGTGATTTGACTTTATCATTATTTTCTGTATATATTGTATGGATGTGGTCTCATATCAGTATTACTATTGTTCATTCTGAAACAGATTGTAATAATTCTCAATAATAAAAAAAAAAAAAATTAAACTTGATAAACTGAAATCTATATGTTTTGGTGTAATCAATAATGATTGTAATAGACTTTATTTGTATTTATTTATTTTTTTCCGTGGCGATGAAGGCCGTGCACGCTTTTGTCATCACACAATACACTCGCGTTTCTTGATAAACTTTATATTGTAAGGTTTTCACTCCCTTCAGCTATTTTTTCGAGTTGCCACCTACTGGTGGTGGCTGATGGGTCTCACATGCCCGGGGAGAGACTGTGAGTGGTTCCTCATTTAATTAAATGCTTAGAAAAAATCCCTCTGGGACTGGGATTCGAACTCACAAACTTTAGCGTGAGAGACTAGACTCAGCACAGGACTCTCCATATTTGTTGCATATTTTGCTTTCATGTACCTTTATATCGAATATAAATTATATTATATAAATTATATCGAATATAATCGAAGAGAAAGTATTGCGTTCGTGAATATTTGTGAATTCGAAATACAAGTATTATTATACATCTTCCATACGTAGACAATCCTTCCTCCGAACATGCATTTTTCAAATCATTAACTCCCAACACCCTCCATACATCCGCAGAATACGACAATTTAATTCCTCAGTCCTCTAACTTTAAACAAGCTCACGCCATTATGACCTACCCAACATTCCTACCCACAGAAATAAATCTTTTGATAATTCCTTTTATATCCGCTCTGCAGCCCTCTGGAATTCCCTACATACTCATATTCGCCATGCTTCTTCCCTTCTCTCATTCAAATTACATCATTTTCAACACTTTCTAGCAACCCGATCAAATTTTAAAATTACAAATCTATTATCCTACTTTTAAGGTAGCACATAATTATTTATTTTGGCCAAATACCAGCGTTATAAAATTGTTTAGCTCTTGTATTTTATAGGAGACTTTTTTTTATCAGTATCATTTCTTTATCGGCAGTTTATATTCCATATCTGTTGTACATATGTGTATAAATAGGTTGTTTTGTTTTTTTAAACATTTGTAAATAAAAATTAATTTTATTGGTCTCTCGAAGTGACATGTATATTAAAATGTATACTTACTGTAAAAAGTAATATAAAAAGTGTTATTATTAAGGGATATATAACCTGAATAAAATTATATTTGTTATTATTATTATTATTATTGTCCTCAATGACCAAGTCCCGCAAAAAGGTATGCGTGTGGTAAGCCAAGCTTGAAAACGATAAGTTTTATCCGTTGAAAATATTTATTTATTCGGATATATTACAATCTGTCACAATGGACAATAATAATATTGCTATAAGATTACATTCATACCATATTTACAATGTATACATACAAAAGAAAAGTCAAATCACATAAAATGAAGCTAAAATAAATAAAGGTATATAATAACAAAATTTGTAAATTAAATAAATATTACGGTTAACAGAGAAACGAACAAAACATAAACACACTCATACTTTTATACAAAATTTAAAAATTTGCTGGGGACCCCCGTAAGGAGACCGCTTCCCCCCTTCTCCCTACTTGTGGAAGGACAAGCAGAATCCGAGGGATCCCAGCGCCTCCCTCTCAGCCGCATCACTGGTCAGAGCCAGCGGATAAGTTTTATAAAATTGGAATTTCATATATTAGGAGCATATATACCAGAGATCTTGAAACAACTTTTTCAACAATACCGGCAAACCAGATCTTCCTAATAACATTCATTGTGAACCTTTTTACGGTTTTCTCAAAAATGGCTCGAACGATTTTGATTAAACTAACCATGTCGATGTTATAGCATGGTTTGTAGTTGCACAGTTTTTATTTTAAATTAATTTCGAAATTCATTGAAAACCAAAAGCTCTCTTAAACTGAATAAAATATTTTGTTGTCCTCAATGTTCTTTAATCATTCTGATTTGTGTAATGGGTAAAGAATTAACGGAAGCACTTTGAAACCGTTATATCTGTAAATCATAATTATTTATCATATGGCTTAATTATGGACTTTTATCAGCTATAATTAAGAATCAAAACCAGAGAATTTCCAGAATAAATAAGAAATTCAGCAACAGTCTGTGGATGACTTGATAATTATAAAGCACGAGTTATTGGTTAATGTGGCTAAAAAAAAGGTAGTGTTAAATTAAAAGATTTCATTTCGGCAATGGATCTTGACATCTTGCTTTCCCTAAGGGCAGTGTTGTACTTAGGACATTAGAGGCACATCACGCCGAGGCTGTGGCTAAGAGCTCCAATCTTGGAAAACGCTTCAATTTGACGCTTCATGTTCTTCGGGGGCAATTGTACTAAAGAGGTTAAATTGTTATGTCTTCAATAAAAGCTAATTAAAGTTGTTTTTGACCGCAGTGAACACTTCTAGGCTGAATCCAAAGGCTTACATTAGGGAAGATCCTTTGTGAATGACATATTATGATTTCCTTTTAAGAAATTAAAAGCGGACTGTTACTTTTTTACTAATATATATATGATATGTAATATATATGGGAGAAGTTAGTTCAGGGTGCAGTCAAAAGAAAGCACAATTAAGTATAAACTTATAGGCCTTCTTCAGGGCGTTTGAAGGAGAGCGTCACAACCATCAGATACATATGAGTAAGGTTTAAGTGTTTGTGAATTATGTGTTCAATCCCCAAACAAATAGGGCTGGCTAAATTACGATATAAAATACCAAACTTATTCCAACAAAAGGGGTAACAATATATAAGTTCACTATATTATTACCACTAGATACATTCAATAGTAATACATTACAATACGTTATTTAAATGAACAAAATAAACAAACAAGAACATAACAATATATAATATAATAATCATATGAATATATTACATCAAATGAAACGTCGAACCCGATATATTAAAGGAAACTAATAAAAGACTTGATTTGGAAACACTGCCATTTTGCTTCTGTTTACAATTTCCTCAGAAACGGTTTTAACGATTTTTATTAAACTCGCTGTATTCATTTTAAATTAAATTTGTGACAGCGCCTAAATGTCTATCTTTCTGCCTCCAAACCATTTTTAATTTTATTATTGAGAATTAATTAAATATTCCAACACGTTAGAGTTCAGACAAAATGGGTGAATATAACATACGAAAGACTTTGATAACTAATTGAATAAAAAGCTCGCAGAGATATGTTCCTGGTTAATTTTTTTTTTTCAAAAATAATAATAGTAATAATGATAATGATTCTTTATTTATTCTGGGACGTCTCTTCAGAATAATATAACAGGAAATAAAAAGTAGACTTAAGACTGTAGCCTTAGAGTAAAATAACTGTAAACAATAAAATTGAACTAATAATATAAAAAAAACGTAATAATAAATGTTTTTTTAACTCCCTAACGTCTTCAATGGTTAACATGTTAGTAAACTTTGTACTGTACATAACTAAGACATTGAGCATAACGGTTAAGAAAATTGTTTAGTTTTTGCTAAGTCATATATGTTTATACATATAACTTCGTTATCAGTCTATCAGTTGCCTTCAGTTAAGAAGTATTTCGTAAATATTTACATTATTACATAAGTATTATTATGTACTACATCACAAAATAAGATAAATTATTTATGGTAGAGATGGTGGTTAGGGGTGAGGTCAACAAGAAAAAATCACAAATAAGATAAACTTTGTGTGCCGACGTTTAGGCCTACATTGTAGGCCTTCATCGGGGTTGAATATCACTTGTCTTATTATTCTGTTTTTCTATATGACCGCATCCCCAACGAATTTCTTCATCATGAATGCTCAACATTTAGCAATAACTACATCATTAATAATAATTTAGATAGGTATTAATTATATGTGATAGTGTGTGAGAATGTCTACCTCTGAACTTTAATCTCTACCTTACAACCCAATTTCCCCTGATATCGAAAAACTCCATAATTACCCCATTTCTTTAACTTGGGAAAGCTGGCAATAATACTTCTTATTATGCGAACAAATTAGATGGTTCTATATCTCTTCAAAAAGTCTGGAAAATCCTTCAAAAACGTACCCTGCTCGTACTTGAATCACAAAAAAATTCATTATAGCTTCGTATAACAAATTCATCATGTTGTTAAATATTTTTAAGGTGCAAAAAATAAAGTATTGTTATTAAATAGCTGATCTTAATTTTAGTCAAACTTATAGTAAGATGCCAGCAGAAGTAGATAGATATTACTCAAAACGTTTTAGCTTTTAAACATAATCACTGTACATGAATCATTTCCAACAAAAATAAAGCAAAAAGCAATATGAATCATTGCTCCTAAAAACAAATCGTGGTTTAGGTTAAAAGAAAAAGTTGATGCTTTTTTTTTTTTTTTTTTTTTTTTTTAAACTAAAAACAAGTGAAAATGTTTCCATGGGAACCGGGATACGAATGTCAATATCATTAAATATATTTGTAATAAAATCAGTTTCTTAGCCAAGACTGGTCAGATTAAGATGATTTGATCATCTTTTAAATAACAATGTTTTCGAAGGTTTAAGTATATTTTTTTTAACCACTTTTAGGAAGAATTTCACCAAACCTAGTCATATTGCACATCTAAGGCAATTTTAAAAATCTGTTGCGGGTAACACACGACTTTCACTTACCTCCATTTTTAAAATCAATGAAAGAATTTTCAAATACAGTTAGAGATAAAAATACGTGAAACTATTAAAGAATTAATTAAATTGAATTTCTATAAAAATATGTGTTTTATTGGAAAATCTATAATATTATTATCTAAAATAATCAGCTAGTTTTATGTTCATTTCATCACTTTCTTTTAACTTTTAAAAGCTTGTGTATAAGATAATATTTTTTTCTAAAATCTCTAGCTTTCCAACGGTATATCATACATGTATATTAGTGTTCTTATGTTCAAAAACAAAAAATTGCATTAAAAAAATATGTTATCAGTTTTCTCCTTTAGTTGTTTTTCAAATTCACACAACATACACATTTAGCTGTTATTTATCAATGCTCACAAGATAATAAAATTATTTTGATAGAATCTACAAAATTAAAGGTACTTTAGAGGAAAAAAGTTAAAATATCGGCATTTAAGCCCTGTCAGGCCATTTTAATCAGAATGAAACCTACATAGCATTAAAGGTAATCAAATTTTACATCGATATAGCGAGTTTAATCAAAATCGTGGACCTGTTTTCGAGAAATCGAAAAAATGTGCAAAATACGTACTATAAAGTGACTCTTCTGGTAAGCTCATTTTGATGAAACACATTTCGTAATGTCTCGGGCGTATATTTGTCTTAAATATGAAATTTCAGATTCATAGGACTTTTTGTTTCCGCCCAGGAGTTACCACAACACACACACACACACACACACAGACCTTTTTCCTTTTTGCGGGACTTGGTTATTTCGACTCAGGGGACTCTAAAACGTGTATTTCCGTTGAAAACTGGAATTCAAAAATTTTCATGATCGCAATACTTTCCCTTACTATATATAGTAAGAGAAAGTAAAAATCGTGGTTTAGGTTAAAAGATAAAGTTACTGTTTTTTTGTTTGTTTTTTACAACAACTAGTGAACATGTCTCCATGGGAACCTGGATACGAATGCCATTATAATTAAATATATTTATTATAAAATCAATTTCTTTGCCAATACTGGTCAGATTAAGAGTATTTGATCATCTTTTAAATTACAATGTTCTTGAAGGTTTTTAATATATTTTTTTCAACCACTTATAGAACGAATTTTCCCAAACCTAATCATACTGCACATCTAGACGGTAAGGTAATCTTAAAATGATTAGCTTTACGAGCATTGTCATTATTTAGATGCAGTGATGGCTAATTAAGGGAATAAGAAGTAACTAGGTTTTATAAACGATGGAATGAGCGTAAAAGAAAATGATTCCTTATATAGATGGTACCAATGGAATGTCTAGATTATTATAGAAAATTGTAATTAAACGACTAAGTTAATTACTAACTGCAATATTATACAATTACGCCTAAATGCAAAGTATAATTAACTTCTTAATTACAGGGTCGTAATAAAGTAAGCTCGAGTATTTCCATAGCGATGGTTCCTACGAGTCACATTAGAAAAGCCTTCTGAAAATAGCATTATAATAATTGCTGCGCTGGATAATATATATGACGGTTAATTCATATTCATCCCTCATGTAGTGTATTTTATAGTAACATTAAAATAAACTTTGAAATTGAGGAAAGTAGGTTTGAAAACAAAAGTTCATGGAAATTAGTTTCGCAGGCATTACTATGTAAACACAAAGGAAAATAAATCACCTTATTCCATATTGATAGTTCGTTATATTAATTCAATATATTTAAAAATAATATATTTGGCAACTAACTGAGAAGCCTTGATTTTATTTTTCATTTCACTTACCTATATTATGAAAATATAGTAAAGAAAAGTATTGCGATCTTAAATATTTTCTAATTCTAGTTTTCACTGTAAATACACTTTTTAGGGTCCCATGAGTTCAAATGAACAAGTACCACAAAGCGATCTGAGTCCGTCCGTCGTAGTAAGTCTAGCAAAAAAAAAGAAAAGTCAAACGAAAATGATATTTCATATTTTTATTTAACACATATATTTAAAGAACCAGAGCTGCCACTAAATCTGATCCATTTTTTTTTCCTTTTCATTTTTGTACGTGATTTCAAAAAGTATGCTTTATTTTATATTTAGAATGTCTGTTAATAGTTATCAATTGTTTTTATTTTTGTATTTGCGATATATGAACTGTATTGACCAGTTAAGGAATGACCCTTGAAAACAATTAAATATTATTATTATCATTATTATTAGATATAACTTCGTTAATAGTCAATTGATTACACTTATAACTGTTTTTTTCGTAAGTGTGTGTGTGTGTGTGAGGTAAGGCTAGCACAAAAAACAAAAAGTCATACGAATGAGAAATTTGATATTTATGGCAACTATATGTTATTGCAACTTTCCCACGAAAAACAAACAACCAACACTGCCATTTTGCTTCTGCTTACAATTTCCTCAGAAACGGTTTTAACGATTTTTATTAAACTCGCTGTATTCATTTTAAATTAAATTTGTGACAGCGCCTAAATGCCTATCTTTCTGCCTCTAAACCATTTTTAATTTTATTATTGAGAATTAATTAAATATTACAACACGTTAGAGTTCAGACGAAATGGGTGAATATAACATACGAAAGACTTTGATAACTAATTGAATAAAAAGCTCGCAGAGATATGTTCCTAGTTAATTTTTTTTTTCAAAAATAATAATAGTAATAATGATAATGATTCTTTATTTATTCTGGGACGTCTCTTCAGAATAATATAACAGGAAATAAAAAGTAGACTTAAGACTGTAGCCTTAGAGTAAAATAACTGTAAAAACAGAATTGAACTAATAATATAAAAAAAATAAATTACTCAAAAAAATGAATTATGATAAAAATTCGAATGTTGATTTAAAGAAGGAAGATATGTGAAAGTTGTGTGTTTCACGTATCAGATTTATCAAATTAATTGTATACGTTTTCCATAAAGTCTATTCTAAACACTCAATAATTATGTACATATCTGACTCAACATTATCATCACAGCATTACAATTCCGTATTCTCTTAAAGGAGGTTATGTAAGAACTACAATTCATGTTTTATGAGGAGGCATATGTTCTGATGAACCAACCTTCTGTTCCCATTCACCATATCTCTTCATATTTTCTTCTTCATGTATTATTGCAGACAAAAATTGAGAGATAAGCAAGGTTTGTTATAAAGCAACCGGTTTGAAAACCTTTAGGTTTTAAACCTGGCATTTTCTGAGTAAATAGGTGTTCATCAGTAAACTCTCAATTCCTCCACCTAGTTAGAGTTAGTAACTCATTTTCCAGTGTACGAATATGAATATTGTAATTCTATATATCTTATATTTCTGTTTCCATTATATTTGGTGTAATCTATCAAAGAGGTTCTAGGACCAATGTAATGTTTCTTTAAACATTATATAAAGCTGTATCTGACCAATGAGTTTTATTATTAAGTGAAAATTTTTATGCTGAAAAGTTGAGTAAAATACGCTTAACTCATTTTAATAAAATTACACGTCTTCCAAAGTTTCGAGGAATTTTCTCATCTGCTGAGTTCAAGAGTTTAAAATAAATATTAATAATATTGTAATGTTGATCCTTTATCACTCTTAAAACATTCTTAACAGCCTTAAACGTACGAATAAAATAAATAAATGAAATATGAAGGGTTAATATTTACAATATATAACAGTTAATAACTATTATATTTCGTCATAATCTCAGACATTGTATTCAAAGTCCTAAAAAAGACACAATATTCCTCTATCAATACCTCATATCTATCAATAAAGTGTTATTTGATACAGTATCTATTAATACACACGCAAACAACTGAAATCGATTAAGCTTATGAAAGTAAAGTTAAAATTAGAATGACATATTGATTTTACATATTATATCTAATAATTTATCAATCGTTTATATAAAATTTAAATACGTTAATAAATAGTTTGAATAGTTTATTCAATCAATTTTTAATTACGAATGGTTTAATATTAATTATTGATTACGGGATCCACTGTTGAAATAGATAATTCTTTTGAATAGAAACTATGCTCTTCCTTGGATAACCTTAAAAAAATGTAAGATGTTTAACATGCTCTAGTTCTCTTGGTGTTACTCGAATCTAAAATCGACTACTCCATATCAAAAATTCTATGAAAAAAAAATTTAGTCATACAATATTTGTCATATAGAATATCGCCATATTCGTTTAAAAGAAAAAAGTTATGAATGTCTAAAATTCATATATATATATATATGAATAAAAAAAGTAGTTAATGGATTATTTCTTACTTTCTTAACTGTCTTTTTTGTTATAAATTTATACCAATTCATTAAAAATCAACCAATCCGTTAGCTCCAATTACAACCCCATATATCGTTTTATCCAGCTTCAATATTAACTAGAGACTTATCTGACACATAAAACCAACATAAATTAAATAGATAAAGATTGAGTAGCCAATTGAGGGTTTCAAACTCTTCTATCATCAAAATTAATATGAAACATAAAATGTATTGTCTAATAAAATAACTAGAAACTTGTCCTTTTGGTTACCATTTTTTTTTTTCAAAGAGTCTTTCCCAAATGATTATCTACTTCGAAAAACTAATGGAAGACACCTAAAAATATTTAAGACAATTTTTACTCGTACACAAGGATCAACATAAGATAGAAAACATACTTTTTAGGTCAGCGTGTATAACTCTAGATTCCTTAAGTATTGATGGCCCACACACCAATGAAGTGTTATAATATACTTTAGTTAATTATAATTATTTTTATTATGATTTAGCAAAAATATCTTGCTTAACTTGTACTTACCTATGTATGAAATATATATTAAGGGCATTAGTGAAGACGTTTTGATCCGTTTTACGATTTTATCAAAAACTCCAGTAAAGATTTTGATGGAACTCGCTATACCAATGTCAAATTAAATTGGCTTCAATATCATATAGTTTTAATTTTGACTATAATGGCTTAACAGGGCTTAAATGCCTATTTTTTTAATTTTCTTCCTCTTGAGTACTTCTAATTTTGTATATTCAAAAAAATAACCATATCATCTTATCAGAATTTATAAAAAGCGGCTATATATACAAGTTTAAAAAGGTTTTTTAACCAAATAAAGCGAAAAGAACCAACATATTTTAATTTATTTTTTATTTTTTGAACAAAAGTAACATATAGTGTGTAAAATACCATTGGAAAGCTAAGGATTTAGTAATAATATTATGCTATATAAAAAGTTGTATACAATAATATAAAGTTATGAAAAGAGCCATAAACGTATGCTTATTATTATATATAACAATTTTATGTTGTTATATATTTAATCTAAATCATATGTTTCAACTAAAATGAATAAACTTTTATTTAAATTACCTTAAACCTCTTTTCAACTTCAAGTTTATTTAATAGTTTTTCAATTGATTTTAACTGCCAAGGGAAATGAAAGTCGTAGTTGTCCACACCAATTTTTTTTATTTATTGTTATCCGACAAGTACGATTTGAATTTTAAGATCATTGTATAAAGTGAAACTGACATATTTAATAAAATTCATACAAGATGTATATCTTTAACAAATAAATATAATTCAATTCAATTCAATAATTAATTCTTCTTTTTTCTTTAATTTTTATTTTATATTTTCGTCAATCCGCCTGTTCAATCGCAAAATCAATTTGTCTATGACTAGGAAAAACAGTATATTATAGATGGTCATTTCCTCAGTCTATTGTTTTTTTTTCATTCAGAGAGATGTACTAAAGTCATATTTTTTTCCAAGTTATTTGTAATATATGATTACTTTATAAAATAGAGAAGGATATTGGAATAAGTAGTGACGCAGTGGACGCTTAGCCTCGGACAGACTCAAAAATAGACTAAGGTCAGCTGAGCCCCTAGGGAACCATATCCCACACACTGTCCCTTCCTCCCTTTCAAAGCGGTTAATGTCCTTTTAAAATGGTTAGATTGAAATTCCCAACAGGTGGTGAACCTAATACAAGAACCACCAACAAGGTTATTATCGCACCCTGGGGTACGAACCCGAAGATACCAGTATATCCGACTAGATACACACCCAACTATTGAAATACGACTACAAAAAGCAGATTATAGAACAATTACTCACCGGATCGCCGCGGATATATCCCCTGGAACGACTTTGAGAGAGAGGACACTACAGAAGATATGAGTGGAAGAACCGACACTGGAGGCCCTGAGGCTGGAAGCTGGAGTGGGAGGCTGGAGCGTGGTGCGCAGGCGCGGCTCTTCTCCAGCCTCCCACTCCGGCTTTGATTTAGCTCCAGCTGCATTTTATATTTGCATTCCAAAGCCGAGAGCCTTTGGGGACCGCCTCGAGTGATTATAGCATCCCTTGTAGTTGTGTAGCGAGTGCATTGCCTCGGCCAAGGTGTTTTTTAGGACTTGGACAACAGAGAGACAGAATATTAGAAAAATCAAAATAATAGATCAACTGTTCATTTTTACTTTCACTTACCTATATATGAAATATACAGTACGGGAAAATTATTGCGATCGTGAAAATTTTCGAATTCTAGTTTTCACCGGAAATACACGTTTTAGAGTCCGTTGAGCCCAAATGATCAAGTCTCGCTAAAAAATTCTGTGGTAACTCCTGAGTGAAAACTAAAAGTCCTATGAAACTGAAATTTTATATTTAGGACAACTATATATATATATATATATATATACAGTAAACCCTCGTTTTAACGAACTCCAAGGGACCTAAAAACTCTCTGTTCGTTATAAAAGAATTCGTTATATCCGAAAAATATATTGTATGTATATTATATGTCTTGGTATAAATTCAGGTGGTCAAAAAGAAATATTTTCAATACAGCATTCGCTTTCAGGCACATGTTTATTTAGAAACTACAAAAGCAGTTAAAAGTATGCACTATGTACATATATCTATCTTATTTCACATTTTACATAATACTTTAAGATTAATATAAACCATCATTAAAAATACAAAATCACAGCAATTCATATAAAGTTGAAATAAAATTGCGTATCCCGATGAAGATGCTACGGAGGCATCGATTTGATCTTTATTGGCGATAATCGTTGATAGAGATTTCGATATCCGGTATTTTTTCCGAAATTTTCGATTTCGACTCAATTTTTTTATCCACTTCTTGGAGAATCGCCAACCTTGTACTTAAATCAATGGATTTTCTCTTGACCTTGTAGGAAACTCGAATTAAAGCAAGTAATAAAAGCAATAAAAACAGAAAAACTAGCTGAAACTCTATAAACCAGAAGCTGTCACAGACTGTGAATCACTGAATTGACCTGAATAGAAGGAAGCGGTAAGGATTTGGACAAAAAGGCGCCGCTCTTTACTGGGAATTAAGACGTATCGAAATTGGTTTCTTCTTTATTTTTCGTAATAACCGAACAAATTAAATTCTGAGTTCCACAAAAGTAGTTCGTTAATTCGTTATAAAAGAATATTTCGTTATGAGCGAGGAGAAAGCATAATTTTCTATTAATTTTTCAAGGGACCGCAACGATAGTTCGTTATAAACGGGGGTGTTCGTTATAACCGTGTTCGTTATAAAGAGGGTTTACTGTATTTATATATATATATATATATATATATATATATATATATATATATATATTATATTGTGTGTGTGTGTGTGTGTGTTTTGTGTGTGTGTGTGTGTGTGTGTGTGTGTTTTGTGTATGTGTAAAAGTGAACTGTTCACTTTTTTTGTAGAATTGGGAGATAAGAATGTTGTAAACCTCAAGACCATATGTTTTTTTTTTTTTTTATTATTCATTTAAAGTGTGTGTTGGTTGAGGATAAGCAATGTGTTTATTAAATTAATTATAAAAAGATAATGTTGGACAAATTAACTTTAAAATATTTAATATATCTAAATAACGAATAATTAAAAACTTGATTGCAGTATATCGCATGTTTTCAAAAACTATAGAAATAACAAAAGGTCCTATCCTATTAGGTTTATTACTATGTTATTTTTTTAAAAAACTATCCAAAATGTATTTAAAGGTTTAATTTAGTCTCTATAGGAATCCCATTTATTTTACTATTAAAAAACTGCTTTCATGAATGCTTTGAAGGTTGAAATAATTAATAATAATGTTAGTTTATAGATTTATAACAACCTGCCATTTATTTTAACAACTTTACGTTACATGCTCCTTACTTTGTCGCCAACAAACTCATCCATAAAGACCTTAATGTCCCATATGCTGCTGATTTGGCCCCGTACGAGGTATCATTCCTCCCATGACAAACTCCACTCCCACATTAACCCACTAGTATCAATCCTTGCTTCCTCTACCATTCCTGACAATCCTCCGGGCGTCTGAGAAGAATATGGCCTCGAGACCTTCTAGTGTAGATTACCTAGTGGAGTGTTGCCAATGGGCATATTCTCTTCATGTCTTTTCATGTATATTATCTATATTATGAGCCAATTTACTTGATGTATTTACTAATACAGTTGTAAATTTTAATAAATTAATAAATAAAAAAAAAATAAAAAACGTTACAATTTGGTACGTAATATAGTTTCTAAAGTCTTGCCTACTGAATGAAAGAATACAACTTGTAAGATACTGTATGGCGGTGACAACTTTGAACTATTATAACCTCCCTCTTAACTAATAACATATGTTTATGGGTTTATGGGCTTACAGCAACTTTATATTAACTTGCACGATTATTTTTATAGCTTATTAACTTTTCTAAAATCTTGGTCTTTCCAAAGGTATATTATACGTCTATAATACTACTCATATTTCAGGAATAATTGTTTGCTTACTTAGTTACAGAAAATTTATTTTTCTCTCTACAATAAAAGTTATATTGCCATGTATTTTACTTATAAACCTTTGGAAAAGAATTCTCTGAAATTATTGTTTAAACCATATCAAAATCCGTTCAGTAGTTTAGAAAGAGTTAGAAAGAAAGAAAACATGAATTGCGGTATCATGTTATATATAGCGAGAAAAATGTTTTCAATACCTGTTTAATAATAAAAAAATCTTCTTGTTTGACTAATCTTCATGACGAAATAATCTCTGACAAAAAGGTTTGAAACATGAAACCATCGTAATTAAAAACCTCTTGTAACTCAATACTGTAACACAGGAGTCCTAATTTTTTTTTCAAAGACCTCATTGAAAGCAGTTATTTTTAGAAATTCAGGCAGAAAAAAATATTTAAAAGTTAATAATATATTGTATAGTGGGATTATTTCAATAAGAAATAATAACTCTATTATACTTGGTTGAACATTAATAGCCAGGGGTAGAATATAAATAGTCAATATTAAATAGTTAGTAGTGAAATGAATATGAGTTCAGATATAGTTAAAATAGTTTTCCTTCAAAGAAAATATTAAGTTTACTGTACATGTTACACATTAATAACTGCAGCATTAGTGTGTGTATGTAGTTTCAAAAGAAATTGCAATACGCATGCCTGTCTAAGCCACTCATAGGAAGACCCATGTTCTATATAACATTCTAAGTTTTAAAATATTTTGCAGAATAAATTACTATTGGTTTACTATTTTTAATAATAAACTTTTGTAATCGATCAAACAAATAAAAAAAATACCTTCCCTCAAAATTTGAGAGCTCATATTTCAAGATACGTTGAAACTAAATAAGAAATAAAAAACCAAATCTGCCGTCCGTGGCTTTCACCTCCAAAACTACTGAACCAATTTTTGTGAAACTTAGTAAAAAAAATAGGGCATCCAAAGATTATCCTAATACCTAGACATTGATTTCAGCAAATTGTTTTTTAATGGGGGCCGATTAAAAGGGGTATAATTCATCAACTCAGTAGTTTAAAGATATAGGAAAAATGTATTAGTAATTTTTTAACCAAGAAAGCACGAATAATTATTTTTTTAAAAATTAATGCTATAGCGTCAAGCGAACAACTTATATGAGATGTGATTCCCTGAAAGCTTGGTTATTATTGATGGTAGAGAAACGATGTAAAAATATTTTTAAATCAGAAATATTTTTTAAATTAAATTCAGAAAGAAAGAAAAATAAATGGTAGAGAAGTCTAGTTTAAATAATTTTAGTTTATTGATTTAAATAATGAACAATCGACTTAAAAAATTATCCCATTTCACAAAAAAAAGTAATCGGTCCAAATTAATTAATAAATACAAAAAAAAAATGTTGTTAGCCATTAGATTTTCTAAAAAAGAAAAAATAATTATTTAAATCGGTTCAGAAATAGCAGAGATAATTCAGTTTAAAGTTAGCAGTGGTTATAGACTATTTTAGGACATTTTCCCTTTGAATTATTTATTGTTTTTCATATTGGTTAACTTTCTATAAATAGCTTTATAAACAGTTATACCCTAACATAGTTATTTGGAAATAATAAACCATTGGGTAATCATTTGCAGTGTTATTTTATATGATTTGAAATGTTATCATTTTATTAAAAAAATAATATTTTTTTTTATGTACAATTTTTTACAATATAAGTTGCTATGAGCCTAATAATTAGTTTTGAAGTTGCGGCCGATTAAAATTTATTTAAATCAATAACTCAGCTATATTCGAAGGTAGAGAAAAAAATCATGATTATTTTTTAGCCATGAATCGACGAATAATTGTAAAAAAGGAGAAAAATTGAAATCTTACCCATAAATACACCCTTTATTTATTTATTTTTGAAGAAACAGAAAAAAATGTATTATAAAAAAAATACCAAAACAAAAAAAAGAATCATTAAAATCGGTTAAGAAATTTTTTTTTTTTTTTATAATATTGCATTATTGAGAAATAATACAATCTACCACTATCTTGGGCAATAAGTATTAAGGCTAAAAGAAGTCCTTCATTCTTTATGTACAGAATAAAAATAAAATATAAAAACAAGACGAAACAATAATTATAATATAAAAATAATAATAATGAATAAATAAAAAAATATCATAAAATGAAGTATAATAAGTAACTCTAACTAACAATTTGAAAGAAAATTAAAATAAAATCTTAGCCACATTCATACCTGGTTAAGAAATAGCAGAGATTTTACTTTAGCTGTGATTATAGGCAATTTTCCTTTGAGTTATAAACAGTCATCCCCTAATATAGTTATTTGGAAATAATAAGCCATCGTGTAATAATTTGCTGCGTTTTCTTTTTCATGCAGCAAAGGATGAATGAGAAACATTCTTCAGAGTTATCCGTTTTTCCACTGAAGGATTTCCACTCCATCACTAAGGCCCATTGACCCAGAGCGTCCGTCTTCCCGAAATGTCAGTCGTGGGTGGATCCTGTCAACTTGACGTCAACCTCGAGACGTCAGACCCTAGACGTATGTTTGACATCACATTTAAATTCATTTATAGTGAACTGTTTGTAAGGAATAATAATACTTCATTTTACCTGAATTATATGCTCAACAGAATTATAAAAGTAAGCAAGAACTTCGATGTAATTATTTTATTCAATGCTTAGTTCTTTTTTTTTTAATTACATTTCTTTTGAACAAGACAGCCAATGAATTTGCTGGTTTAACCTTTAAGTTGGAACGTGGGGTATACAGTTTTCCAACGGATTTTTAAATGCTTTCCACGATCAGAATTTGTTTCTTATAACTTTGATATTTTTTTTACTTTCTCTAAAATCATTGAAAGATACAATTTATCATACAGTGAAGTTTATTGAAAATCTCCGGTTGGGGCAGTCAGTCCCCCAACCTCACACATCCCTGATAATCCTCCGAGGCGATTGAGAAGAAGATGGCCTCGGGACCTACTAACTTAAATAGACCTAAAAGTTCTACCACTGGGTAGTTTCTTCACTAGCCTTTTCACGCCCTTTATTGTATTTCAACACTTTTGCTGGTATTTATTTTTTATACAGTTGTAAAATTCAATAAAATATAAATAAATAAAATAAAAAATTGTATTATGATTTCCGAAAGGGGGAAATGGACCAACGCCATCTTTCTTTGTCTAGCGGACTTTCTTCACACACGGTAAAATATTTTTTTGGAGAAACTAAAGAAGAAACAGAAGTGTATTTGGAGAAAATTGAGTTTACCCATTCATTTCCAGTAAAAACTCCTCTTTTTTCTTTGAAATTCTGTTATTTTTTTAGAAATATTCTCCCAATATTTCTCAAAGTGGGAGTATGTTATGTATTTTAGAAGTTTATAGATGTTTTGTAATACTGTGAACAATATACATGTGTTGGATCAGATTGAGACAGTTAAGTTGAATTGCTCGAATAAATAAGTATCAATTTGTGTTTCTTTCGATTTCAATTATTTAATTATTCCTTCTCCCCAATAACAAAACATTTGGCATACCTTGTGGGGAAATATTTAATTCTCTTTCTGACATTTTTTTCATAAATATTTCCTTACAAGGAATGACAAATGTTTTTTCTATTGGGGAGAAGGAATAATTAAACAATTGAAATCGAAAGAAATACGAATTCAAAATTTTCAAAAGATACTTATTTATTCGAGCAATTCAACTCAACTGTATCAATCTAAAAACTTGGATGTAATTATTTTATTCAATGCTTAGTTCTTTTTTTTAATTAAATCTCTTTTGAACAAGACAGTCAATGAATTTTCTGGTTTAATCTTTAAATTGGAACGTGGGGTATACAGTTCCCCAACGGTTTTTCAAATGCTCACCACAATCAGAATTTGTTTCTTATAACTTTGATATTTTTTTTAATTTCTCTAAAATCATTGAAAGATACAATTTATCATACAGTGAAGTTTATTGAAAATCTCCGGTTGGGGCAGTCAGTCCCCCACCTCCCAACGAAAGTAACTAGGACGTGGGGTACTAAATGGTCAATAAATGAATACCCAAGACTCTTTAGCTCCCAATAATAGTGAGCTAGACACCCTTCTTGAATTTTTATTTTTCTGTATTAGCCTTTAATTAGTGTGATGAAATTCACATACCCATCTGGTTAGGTGGGGTCTACCTGACCCAATATTTATCTATGGTTTATTTCCTTAATAACTATTCCAAGTCCTTTAACTTTTAATATTTCTTTTTTTATATAAAGTTGTATGACTGCAATGCAAAAATGTTTTAGTAAATAAATTTTTAAGAACTGAAATCCTGAAATGGCTTTCCTATACCTGAAATAAATCATTTTTCCTAAATTTTTGCTTGAATTTCAATAATTAATTAAAGAACAGCCTTATCTCTCATCATTTGAAGAAACAAAGTTGTATGAAAAGGGGGGGGGTTTCAAAGTCCTAAGAAGTTCAACTTCTTCCCAAAACAATTTTTCATTCAAAAATACCCAGAAAAGCCTATGAATGCATCAAATATCACCGGAAGAATGATAGAAAAACGAGAGAGGTGTAAAAAATTCGCCTACAACTAATGTCAAGGAGTGTTCCCATGCGGTAAAATTCCCTTTTTTTTTAAAAGACTTTTTATCTTGATAATCTAACCCATTAAATATCAAAAAGAAGCTTTAAGTAATTAAAATGAAAATTTGACTATATATTTGTATACTTTAATGAATGGGGTACTGAGTACCCTACATCCCTCAGATAATTGAAGTTCTTACATCTCTGTATTATATTAGATTGTCTAGTATGGCGTGATCCTTATGATGGATAGAGTCTTTCGAAGCGACAACTCTTCCTATCTTGGTTTCCATAATGCTGAAAGATCAGAAGATCCCTTATTCAGCTCGTTTTCAACCTTCAAAAGGGTTGTGTGGCATGTTGGTTGAAGTCAAGTCTTTCATTGATATGTAACATTTACTAGTGTGTACAACTATTTTCTGTGTTTAAAACAATGTATTATGGAGCTTTGGTAATTATCCAAAAATATCTTGCCAGAAAAACTTTAAAGTTTCAGTATGAGTGCATTTTTTTTCTCTGTATATCCATGAAATATAAATAGACTTAAGTAAGTGAATAAAATTATTGAATCTTTGTCTAGGTTTCGATTTCCAAAATCTTAAAAGTTCTGAATATCAGCTAGTTTTAGTTTTAAATGTTTACGTCTATTCTATGTGCCTGTCTATGACATTCTGCTATCAAATGTCAAGCCAAGATATATCTTGTAAGTCAGTAGAAATTGAATACTTACGAGAGATATACTGGCATGCAGGTTTTCTTGTGGAAGAATAAAAGTATCAGCCCATAACGAATAACCCCTGACCAACAAATAACGAAATATAAAACAAACGACAACGACACACCTTTTTACAGGACTAGATTATTTGGACTGAGGGTACCCTGAAACGTATATTTCCGTCGAAAACTGGGATTCGAAAATTTTCACGATCGCAAAAGATTTAGGTTTAGATATTAGAAATGATATTATTCCGATACTGACTCGCTTCAATCCGTCTTGTCCGCACCAGACTTTTTTTTATATAATTTTGCTCTTATTTTTGCCATATATTTAATAGATTTCCACAAGATGAATATGATCAAATCCATAGCAAAAAATCTGGTGCGGGCAACACACGACTTTCACTTACCTCCAAGAAAGAATTTTCAAAAACAGTTAGAGATAAAAATACGTGAAACTATTAAGGAATTAATTAAATTAAATTTATATAGAAACATGTGTTTTATTAAAAAATCTATTATATTATTATCTAAAATAATCAGTTAGTTTTATGTTCATTTCATCACTCTCTATTAACTTTTAAAAGCTTGTGTATGAGATAATAGTTTTTCGAAAATCTTTAGCTTTCCAACGGTATATCATACATGTATATTGCTGATCTAATGTTCAAAAACGAAAAATTGCATTAAAAAAATATATTTTATGTTTTCTCCTTTAGTTGGATATCGAATTTATTCAATTTATATATTTACCTGTTTTTCATCAGCGTTATCAAGATAATATAGTTATTTTTATTGAATCCACAAAATTAAAGGTACTTTAGAGGAAGAAAATTTAAAATATCGGCATTTAAGCCCTGTCAGACCATTTTAATCAGAATAAAACCTACATGATATTAAAGCCCATTAAATTTTACATCGATATAGCGAGATTAATCAAAATCGTCGGAACCGTTTTTGAGAAAGTCGAAAAAAGGTGCAAAATGCATGGTATGGAGTGCCTCTTCTGGTAAGCCCATTTTGACGAAAAAAGTTTTGTCACGTTTCGGGCGTATAGTTGTCTCAAATATGAAATTTCAGTTTCATAGGACTTACCGTTTCCGTCTGGGAGTTACCACACACACACACACACACACACACACACACACACACATACTCACGATGGAAGAGCTAGACTTAGCATGCAGGAAAATTGCGGATTCCAAAGCTCCGGGCCCGGATAATATCCCCAATATTGCCTTGAAAATGGCTATCATGTCAAGGCGACAAATCTTCTTAGATGTGTACAATGCCTGTCTCAGTGAAGGTATCTTTCCAACACAGTGGAAGAAGCAACGTCTTGTGCTCCTGCCAAAAGGAAAGGGATCTCCGGAAGATCCTGCTTCTTATCGACCAATATGTCTCCTGGACACTGCTGGCAAGGTACTGGAGAGGATCATTTATGGCAGGTTAATTGACTTTAGTGAAGGAGTCAGAGGATTATCTGATGACCAGTATGGTTTTCGGAAGGGCAGATCGACAATAGATGCCATCGGTTTTGCTATCAAAACTGCTCAGGAAGCCACTGCGGGAAAGAGATGGAGAAGAGGTAGTAAGAAGTACTGCGCCATTATAACATTAGACGTTAAAAATGCCTTTAATTCAGCTCGGTGGGATTGTATCTTAAACGGATTGAAAAATATGCAAGTCCCATATTACCTCATGAAGATTATTGAGAGTTATTTTACCGACAGAATTTTAAGGTATGATACGAAAGCAGGATTAAAAAGCTACAAAGTCACAGGTGGCGTTCCTCAGGGTTCGGTTCTAGGACCACTTCTGTGGAATATAATGTATGACGGTGTGCTCAGGTTACCCCTGCCAGAAGAAACTACTACGCTTGGTTTTGCTGACGATCTGGCAATCATAGTTCGGGGGAAACTCTTGGAGGAGATATCTTATAATGGGAACAAGGCTATCTTTATGATTCGTCAATGGCTCTCAGCGGCAGGCCTTCAGCTTGCTGATCATAAAACTGAGGCAGTATTGATAACCAGTAGGAAAGTGAAGGAGACAGTCAGTTTCACCGTCGGGGAGTTCGATATCCTATCCAAGCCATCAATTAGATATCTCGGAGTGCATATTGACGCTAGAATTCGATTTGATGAACACCTGCTTAAAGTTAGTAATAGAGCAGCGAATGTGGTAAATGAATTGGCCAGAATCATGCCAAATATTGGTGGACCAAGGGGAAACCAGAGGAAGCTTCTGGCCAATGTAGCCAGTTCCACGCTTCTGTACGCAGCACCGATCTGGGCAGAATCCTGTCAAGTGCAATCATATGTCCGGAAAGTTATTAGTGTGCATCGGAGAAGTGCCCTGCGTGTCGCTCGAGCTTTTCGCACTGTGTCCTACGACGCTGTATGCGTCATCGCAGACATGCCTCCGATTGATCTTTTGGCAGATGAACGTAGAAGGATCTACCGAAGAAAACAAGAAGAGAAGGATGCTCACTGGGCTTCTTTAGCAAAACAAGAGAGAGTTCATACACTTGATATATGGCAGAGACGCTGGAACGCTTCATCTTGTGGAAGATGGACCTACCGCCTAATTCCCGACATATCGACATGGTTATCCCGGAAACATGGAGATGTAGATTACTATCTCACTCAGCTGCTTACTGGGCATGGTTGCTTCAGAGCGTACTTAGCCCGATTCAAAATAGAGGAAAGTTCATTGTGCCCATTTTGTGATCCCATAGAAGAAACAGTGGAACATGCATTCTTCTCTTGTTCGGGATTCGTTCGAGAAAGATCGGAGATAGACGCTAAATTTAGTACAAAAGCATCACCCGAAAATTTAGTCTCCTTGATGATGGCTAGTCAGGAGAGTTGGAGCGCTGCAGCTGATTATGCAGCACAAATCTGCAGAAAACTCAGAGTACAGGAGCAAGAAAGGAGAGGCGGTGCATCGGCCTAGCCTAAATCAGATGTCCAGTAAAGTAGCTGGCATTTAGCCCTTCTGCCCCCCCATGAAGTAATGCTTGACAGCGGTTCCGTGGGGTGGTAAAGACGAATTGGGAGGTGGTTTTTTTAGTGAGTAGGAATCTCACACTGTTGTGTAGCCTGACAGTTGCACTTCGTCTGATGAAAGATTTTTCCCCTACCCGAAAAAAAAAAAAAAAAAAAAAAAAAAAAAAAAAAAAAAAAAAAAAAAAAAAAAAAAAAAAAAAAAAACACATACTCAGACCTATTTGCGGGACTTGGTTATTTGGACTCAGGGGACCCTAAAACGTTTATTTCCGTTGAAAACTGGAACTCGAAAATTTTCACGATCGCAATACTTCCCCTTACTATATATAGTAAGTGAAAATAAAAATAAGCCAAAAAAAATTACCACAGGAATAACGAATGAGGATGGGAGAGTTGGGAAGGGGGTTCCAATTTTGGAGGAGGGGAGGCCCCGCTTCACCAGTCAATTATCACCTTAATGCGATAGGGTAGTTTCAATTTCCCAAGTCAACTCGATAACTTGAAATCCATTTCCAACATACTGTACTCATCCTCCCAACATCTGTTTGTCTTCCTCCAAAACTCCAAAATATTTCATTTTAAATTTTCTGTCCTACTTTAAAACAGATTACTCTGCTTACAGAAGATTTTAAATAAGATGTTAACATAATACAATAATAAGTGGCTTTAGCATTTCTCTGTGACTAGGAACCATTAGATTGTGGTTATTTCTATCTGTAATGCACTGCTTTCACCAGTCAGGAATAAATTAAGTTTGCGGATCAGTTGAAGTATAAAGGTAAAGAGTGGAATAAATAATCTGCTTAAAAATATTTATTTAATGACCTATGTATATTTAGACATCGGTAACTTTCTTCATTTTCAATTTCTTCATTGGCGTAACAGACGCATGAAGCTACCCTTGCCTGCTCCATCATTCTGCTCCAGGTGGTCCTGTCCTCAGCTTGTTAAACTCATGCAGCTCCGAGGTGATAGGTCCTGGCCACAAATGTTATATAGCAAAGTATATTCTCTATTAAATTTCTGTTTATGAAACTTTCGTCATACGATCCGAACTCACAAAGTTAAAGGGTGTAAAAAAAAAAAAAAAAAAAAATGAAGACAAAACGCGACTTTTAAATTAAAACCAACATAGCTTCTGATCGATTGGTCTTAGCGAAAAATGTAATATATATATTTTTTTTAATCTTTATATATTTACATTCACACCTGTTATATAGTTGACAACCAGTGTGATAGCCATGATGGAGAGAGCGTGCACAGCGACACCTGTTCCTGGCATTTTCTTAATTGGCATTCATATTAGGAGGTCCCTCATCCAACTTTTTTTCAGCCTTATGCAAGTGTTGTGGGACATGTTAGTAGTAGCCATGTTTTTTACTAAATAAATAATAAATTATTTATCATTCTGGGACATGTCCCTTTAGAATAAAATATACAAAAGAACATTAGAGTCTTAGAATAAATTAATTAAATATAAACAATTAATAATTAATGGTATAAAAAAGACATATTTAAATGAGATGAAAAAAAAATGAATAAAAAGCTTATTTAGAATTCTATTGAGCCTGGATGTTCAATAAGTGATCAAATATGCGGGATTTGAAGGTAGAAAGAGAATTCGAGTGACGGATGGAAGGAGGGATAGGATTCCATAGGATTGAGAATCGAATGAGAAAGGAACTGTCCAAATATGCAGTTCTGTGGGCCGTACTGTATAAATCCGAAGGCCTGGAGCGTGTAAAACACAGTAGTAGGAAAGAGAGAGGTTAAAAAAGATGTCAAGCTCCACATATTTAAGGCCGTATACATACCTGTTCTACTATACGGAGCAGAGAGCTGGGTACTCCAGGACAACAAATGGAGCCGTATAACAGCGGCAGAAATGAAATACTTGCGCAGAGTGGCTTCCAAAACCCGCAGGGATAGGATCAGGATTGAAACAATAAGGGAAGAATTAAACATTCCTGCAATGAAGGAGACCCTGGAGAAGAGACAGTTGGGGTGGTACGGGCATGTGTGTAGGATGAGCCAGGATTGTGACCCACGCAAATTTATGGAGGCAAAACCAGTTGGCACCAGACCTAGAGGAAGGCCTAGGCTTAGCTACGATGGCTACATTACCAAGTTGGGGCAAGCGAGAGGCAAGACACTGCAGGAGATGAAGACTCTTGCAGGAGACAGAGAGAGATGGAGATCCTGGGTTGGACTATCTCCACGCTGAAAGGCACAAGGAGAGAGCTAAA